>CATIWM010094937.1:0-17252 GCA_949671775.1 Mallotus repandus | reverse complement strand
GAATATTTTTGGTATATTATTGTTTTTGTTATATATTACGGGGAAGATATTAATTTACTTTATGGAGTGATATACGATGCATTTAGTTGATGTTGAGTTGAATAAAGTGTTGTGACAATGCAGTGAATTTTTTATGTGTATGTAAATATAAGAAATATGGTTGAATGGATATAAGGACACAATGCTATTTGTGAATGAGGCCGGGCTGTGTGCGATATGGAATCCCCTTTATTTGCCGTAAAACGGCTAAAAAAATACAAAAAAAAAAAATTATGGCAGGGTTGTGTGCATATGGGGATCCATGATTTATAAAAAAAAAAATTTGAATTATATGTAATTCACAAGTACATTGTTGTCCAGAAAAAAATACTATGCTAAAATAATTATATGCATGCTAAGAGTTTATTGTTAATTATTAAATGGACTAGTGATTGATAATATCATATGCTGATGTGTTATGTTTTCATAGGATATTATATTGTTCATTTACTGAGTTGCAGGCTCATCCCTCTGCATTATTTTTCAGGATTAACAGAAATTAGTCGTTAAAGAAGAAATATTTGCATCAGATACACTAGCATTGTGTCAGGTGGGTCAGCAGGAGGTCGTCCTCAGTTTTTCTTGAACGTTGCATGCTTAGTGAATTTTCATATCTTGTATTAAGGCTAGCGCATTGTATATGTATAATATAAAAAAAATGTGAACTGCTTGAAGCTGTGTGTTTGTTAGTGTGTGATATGTGTTACATATGTGGAATTGTGAGTTAAAAATTTGATATTAATAAATATGTTATGTGTTAGTCACATGCATACAATATATGTTTGACATCCTTAACAGGTGTCATAGTATTGTTATGAATTGTTATGTATTTTGTACTATAAATATGTGAACAAAAAAAATAAAAATTATGCAGTGAAATTTGCCTGCAATTTATTATATTTCTTCTCTTATATTATTTGCTTTCCTTCCTTTGATTTTCCTAACAAATAATGGTCTAGAGGAGTAATCTGATTTATTTTTTCACATCGGTGTACTGTTTGAAAACATTTATAAAATTCATATATTTTGATGTATTGAAGATAGTAATTCTTCTTGCTCTTGGTGGTTGAGTCAGAGATGAACCAGTTGAACTTTTCTTTGACTTCTGAGCAATGAATTGCTGATTAGAATAGAGAAAAAATATAGCAAGAATACAAGATGTAATTCAAGCCAAAGTTGATTTAAAGTTTACAAATAAAGGAGGACCAGTATATACCTCACAAACACTAAATGAATCTAATTAATGAAAAAGTATATCCAAATAAAAGAAACAGATAACCCAAGAGCGATTAACTTAATTTCCATGTAATTAGTATAGATATAATCAGGACTACTTCAATTGATCTCCACCGTCTATAAATTAATGTACACATTTTGTTGGCCATGCATGAATCCTCAGTTCAGAGAATTAAGTAGGGTCAAATGCACAACGGGCATTGAACTTTAGCAGGATCATTAATAGCATTTGGGAGCATCATCAAGTCTATACCAGGATACCCAACATCAGCATCCAAACCCATCATTTTGGAAAATTAATTAAACCAAAAAGTTATTCAGTTCATGTACGTCCTATTAAGTTCAACCATAACCTAGAACCATTTTTTCACGCCTCTTAACGGAAAGAGCATTTATTAATTCATTTGATAGCAAACCCCAGCATGAACCATTCAAACATATTGACTGTATGTATATATCAAGGATAAAGCTGCAGGCAGCGATATAATGTTCAAATTCAAAATGAATAATTCAATCAAATCTTCCAATAAAAAACAAACGAAATAATCGAATAATAATTAATTGTGACATTTGATCATGCGATACAATCTCTAGAAATGCATTACTTTCCTCTTCTATTATTGACTAGGATATCATTACCCACAAGTAATGATACAGCTAGTGTTATACGAGGGAGAATTCAATTAGTGTTATATGAGGGAGAATTCAACCCATGATTAAATTAATGTTAATCATTCTTCAACCAGCAATAGCAAGCAAGTTAGCGTCCAACATGTACATTGGGAAAATTTTTATAATGATCCTGGTTTTTTGATGAGTTGGAAGGTCAAACCAATAATATCAATCAATCTAGAGTTTACTCATGTGCTATTAGGTTTTAGTTTTTATCACATAATTAAACACTCAATTTTTATTAGTTTAACCTTCCAACTCATTAAAATTCAGGACTACTGTATAATGACTCTCTACATCGCCAGGCAAATTCACTGATTGGTATAGCATGCATGAGTTAGATCATGCTCGAGATGAACTAAATTCTTCATTGTCGCATGATCTTAGAAGGGTTAGCTACCCTCGCTTAGTTAGGGCTCCAGTACTGACTACCCTTGTGTAGCTTATTTAGTTCTGGAGCTGTTTAAGATTTTTAGTTAGTTCTAAAAAAATAACGTTGACAATAGCATTGGTTACTAACTGGTTGCTTAAAATTTGTCAAAGAAGATAAATAACAAATCTGACACATATTTTTTTATGTTTATATATCATACACATTGTAGCTATTACCATGCTTGTGCAATTCAAAAAAAATTAACAAAATACATCTTTCTTAAATTTTTTTGAGAGAAAAATATGAATTTTATTCATTGCAAATTAAAGATAAAGATAATATAAATAAAAAGATAATTAAGAAATATCAAAATAAAATTTCACTATTGTAAAAAAATTTATCGTTATTTTTCAATCGTGTTGACAGACTTGTTTTAATTTGTAACTCGAAAATATATATAATTAATTAAGTTCTGAGTCAGTTAGTTGCAAGATTAAAAATATATAATAAAATAGTCATTTGTTTCAAATTGCACGGAATGTAACTAAATTAAAATAAGGAAAGCTAAAAGCAAATTGAAGAAGCAAACAATTTTGCTTTGCTTTTTTCTGACCAAAAGACCAACGAAGGTAGTTCAAATGCATGTGAGACAGAGATAGATTTTTTTATGTATTTGTTTCGTGTAGATAACATCAAAAAATCTTTTTCATTTGGAGCCACAGATTATTAATTTATAGTATAATGAAATAGAAAGTTTGTAATTGATGATGATATAATATATATATATATATATATAATTTCGATTTCGATAGTTGCTAGTTTATTGTTGGTGCAGGTATAACCTGGACAAGTTAGTTGAATAATGGCTCTGAATCCATCCCTTAATCGTTATATAAACACCCATGTACCCAGCAAGATCTCTCACATTCACCCAACAAAACACTAGAAAAATTTATCAAGATTTTTGAAGACAACCCATAATTAATATAAGCATATAGTAATGAGAGTTATTGGTCATTTCTTCACAGCTTTTGCCTTGTTGGCTTTGGCATTGTTATTTGCCTCTGCCAGTGACCCTGCACCTCTTCAGGACATCTGTGTAGCAGCAAATGACACCAAGCTTGGAGGTTTATATATATATAATTACGTTTATTTATTCATTTTTTTCTCCATGAAAATTATATGTGGTATAATATTAAGTATATGTCTATGTTCATGCAGTGTTCGTGAATGGGAAATTCTGCAAAGATCCAAATGTCGTCACAGCAAATGATTTCTTCTACTCAGGATTAAATGTTCCTGGAAACACCACAAATCAGCTTGGAGTAAACGTAACCCTTTTAACAGCTGATGCAATAGGAGGGCTCAACACAAATGGATTATCGTTGGCTCGTATTGATTATGCACCAAATGGTGGCCTAAACCCTCCCCATCATCATCCTCGAGCACCAGAGGTTCTTACAGTGCTAGAGGGAACTCTTTATGCTGGTTTTATCACATCAAATCCTAATCATCTTCTATACGCCAAAATTCTACATGCTGGAGATGTTTTCGTATTCCCATTTGGCCTTGTTCATTTTCAGTTGAACATTGGGAGTACTCATGCAGTTGCAATAGCAGCTTTAGGCAGCCAAAATCCAGGAGTCGTAACAGAAGCAAATACAGTCTTTGGATCATCACCTCCTGTTAATCCTGATGTTCTCACCAAAGCTTTCCATCTTGATAAAGAATTGGTGGCTTATCTTCAAAACCAAACATGGACAAATCCATCTTAACAAAAGCATATATATATATATATATAAATGGATAGTATACTGGCACATGTTTAGAACCTCTCACTCTCACACACACTCTCACACACACTACATATCTACAAAATAATGCTGAGAATTTTAGCTGTGAGAAGATGTAATGCATGCATGTGCCGGTTCTACATAATAATTTACATATCTATGTACATAATTTATCAATAAATTGCCTCTTGTGTCTCTCTTTATTGGACAACTTTTGCATACAACTAAAATATTATATTGAAGAAATATATAATAGAAAATAGTTTTTCCATTTAAATTGTGTGGAATTAATTTTAGAAATTAATAACCGAGCTAAATTTGAATCCTACAACTTACATATGGTATTTGGTTTAATTTTATCTAAAAATTTTTAATAATAAAATGCGTTTGGTTTAAATGAATAGTTTATAGAATTTCTTTCAAATAAATTTTATATTTCATTATATTGTATTCGGTATAAATTTGGAATTCAAGTTAATTTTAAATTTTGGTCAAAAAAATATCCCTTTGTATAGAAAGATACTTTTGAAAATAAAAATAATGAGGGGTATTTTTGTTATTTTAGAAATATAAATTTAAAAGTTGTTCATTTGAAAATTTCAACAATTTTGTTAGAATTTGATCTACTTATAATCAATTCCACAAATTTAAAAATTTAGAATTGCAAATAAATTCGATAACACATTCATTTAAACTGAATACATATCATTTGAAATTTAAAATAAATTCCACAAAATTTTATGAAATTTATTTATACCAAATGCACTCTTAATTAAAACGTTCTTTAAAAAAACTATACTATATATATATATTTTTAAATGTTATATATATATATATATACATATATATGTTTGGTAAATTTCTTCCATCCGAAGGTAGGTATTTACTAACAATATAAGGAGATATGCCTCCTCCAAATTGATTTTAACTTGATGAACATTGTTGGGTCACTTCGTGAACTATCTCACATCATTCAGGAAAAAGAAAAAGAAAATCATCATTCTCATCACTCCATGCATCCCTATTAATTCAATTATTGTGAGATTGAATCTTATCAACCAAGTTTATATTCGGCTCAAAAGAAAAATTCAATAATATATGTAATACACACATTACTTTCAAGTCACTGTATTTATATTTGTGGTGTTTTTTGTTTTGTAATGCAATTTTTGTTTTTCTATTTTTGATTGATCAGGCCAAAAGGGTTATACGGCTGTATATATATGTATACACAATCAATATTACAAAGCAACAAACATTTCTGCTCACACATCAAAATCACTCCCTAAATATAGCAAATCAACCAAAATCACTACTAAACAAAACTAACATCAAATCCAAAATTGATAAATAAAGTATATAAACTTATATTTTAATAATATTTGATAATTAATGTTTGCATTTCTTGCTTAAAAAGTGTATCCTGAGAAGTGAATCGATCTCCTATTCCGATATTTATGAATTATTTAACTAATTCATTAGTTCATTTGAGAAACATAAATTGAAGCTCATCTCTAGTCATTGTTGTTTTGATGTGTAGACAAAAATTCAATGATTAATGAGGTGCAGATCATGATTAGTACCATAATTTTTTCCCTAGGCTGGACCTTCTAACTGAAAAGTAGGCTATGCATGCATATTTGGGCCCAAGAGTTTCAACTTTGAATTGTAATTCCTAGGAGTTCTTGACCCATGATTCTCCCCAAGATTTGCTTGTATTGTATCCATGATAATGTAATGTAATAGTATTGGTGGCCTTCTTCTTATATAGAGGGTTGTGTATATATGCAACTAATAATTGGTGATGAACAAGCTTATAACCCCCTTTGATCAACTATTCTTATGGGGTTTATGTACAGAACCAATTCAAAAAAAATAATAATAATAAAGAAATCAAGGGAGCTTGCTACTCTTAATTGTTTGAATTTGATTACATCTGTATAAAATCACTTAATTAGATTCATTTGGTGTTTGTGAGGTACATACTGGTTATCCTCCTTTACTTGTAAATTTTAAATCAGCTCTGACTTGAATTACATCATGTATTCTTGCTATAGTTTTTCTCTATTCTAATCAGTGATTCATTGCTCAGAAGTCGAAGAAAAGTGCAACTGGTTCATCTCTGATTCAACTCTACCAAGAGCAAGAAGAATTACTATCTTGAATACATCAAAATATATGAATTTTATAAGCGTTTTCAAACAGTACATCGATGTGAAAAAAATAAATCAGATTACTCTGTTGGGAATTCTGAAAATAAGAACAAAGAATTGCAGCAAAAACAGAGAATAACAGTAAACTAAATACTGTATAATTGAATTAGAAATAACAAAGATATAATCTGCAGAGAAATTAAAGTGATTTTCTACAATTTATTCAAGAACTGATGGTACCTTTTTATAGGCATACAATAAACTGAAAAAGATAAAAACTCTCAACAAACAATCAGATTTTATTGCCATTGACTATTACTAACTGAAACAGATTTTTAAGGAGCAAAAAACTGACACTAACACAAACTTATTTGACTAAATCAAACACATGTTATTTTGAATCAACTTCAACACTCTTCCTTGATTCAAAATTGCATACTCCAAGTCTTGTTCTGAAATAGACATGTTTATCTCAAGGAAGTGACTTTGTAAAGATGTCTGCAAGTTGCTCATTAGTGCTACAATACTTTAACTGAACCTAACCTCCATCTACCAGCTCATGAATGAAGTGATTCGAATGTCAATAAGCTTTGTTCTGGCATGGAATGCCGAATTCTCACTCATTGCAGTAGTTGCTTTGTTGTCACATATCTCAGTTGCACTTTTTTGTTCTTGGCCAAAATCAACAAGTAAGCGTCTGGGCCACACAGCTTGACATGTTGCTAAAGTTGCAGCAGCATCTTCAGCTTTAGATGTTGACAAAGTTGTGGTTGCTTGCTTCTTAGAACTCCAGGTAATAGCTCCAGACCCAAGATGAAAAATGCTACCTGAAGTGCTCTTTCTATCCTCTATGGAACCTGCCCAATCACTGTCTGAGTAACCCAACGAACAAAAATCTGAATTTGCAACATACCAAAGCCCATAATCAGCTGTTCCTGCCATATATCGCAAGATTTTCTTGGCTGCTGCAAGATGATGCTTTGTAGGATTTTGCATAAACCAGGAAACAACACTGACTGAAAATGCAATATCAAGTCGTATGTGAGTTAAATAAATTAATCCTCCTACCAAGCTTCTGAAGTACTTGGCATATATACTGTCAATACCATCTTCAACCCGCAACTTTTCATTCAAGTTCATGGGTGTAGTTACTCCATTACAATTCATCATGTTAAACCTTTTAAGCAAGTCAGTAGCATATTTCATCTGAAAAACAAAGATACCATCTTCCTTTTGTAACACTTCAAGACCAAGAAAGTAATGCAATACACTTAAATATGTCATCTCAAACTTCTTCATCATTCCAACCTTAAAATCTTCAATTAAAGCACTAGATGTACCATATAAATTATGTCATCAACATAAAGGCAAAGTATAAGAAAATCAGTACCTTGCCTCTTCAAGTAAAGGGTGGGCTCATTCTTACTTCTTACAAATCGATTTGAGTAGAAATGGGTATCTATCTTGCTATACCACGCCTTTGGGGCTTACTTTAACCCATAGAGTGCCTTTTTTAACCTTTAAACTTTGTCTTCCTTCCCACAAACAACAAATCCTTCAAGTTGAGAGACATAAACTTCCTCTAAGAGCTTTCCATTCAAAAATGCAGATTTAACATCAAATTGATACACATTCAACTTCATATGTGCAGTAAAGGCTAAGAAAATTCTTACAGTTTCAAACCTTGCGAGAGAAAGCATCTTTATAATCCACACCATATCTTTGTACATATCCCTTTACGACTAACCTTGCTTTATGCCTTGCAATTCTTCCATCTGCATGGTACTTAGTTTTAAACACCCACTTCAACTCGATTGCATTCTTTCCTTCAGGTAAGTCCACCAGCTCCCATGTCTCATTTTTGTTGATTACAATTAACTCTTCCTTAATTGCTTTAACCCACTCCTCTTTTTTAGCTACTTCATTGAAACAAGTTGGCTCCGCAATAAACAAAGTTTGAGTGTTTGCATATATCTCCCTCAAAGACCTTAACTTTCTTGAAGGAGGTTCTTCAAATGAACTTTCTGAAGTAGATGAGCTGCTGGAATGTCTTTGTGGGTTGTTTGTTGGTGTTGAAAACTCTAAGGAATCAGATGAGGCTGCCACAAGGTTATTATCAACTCTATTTGCTTCTTCAAAATTTGGTAAAGCTGCTACAAGGTCATTATCAACTCCATTTGCCTCTTCAAAATTAGGTAAAATTTTAGTTTATGTTATTCCTTCATTGTTGTGCTAATTCCAACTTGCTTCTTCATCAAAAACCACATTCCTGCTAATAACTACTTTGCCATTCATAGGGTTATATAGTCTACATGCTTTGGATTGTGAATAATAGCCAATAACTATGCATTTGATTAACTTGTCATCAAGTTTGCTACGAATTTCAGAACTGACCAAAGCATAAGAAATACAACCAAAAATACGTAAATGGCTTACCCAAGGCTTGACACCATTCCATGCTTCATAAGGAATCTGATTTGAAACTACTCTTGTTGGCGATAAATTGAGAAGATAAACAGCAGTGGCTACCGCTTCTGCCCAAAAATCATTTGGAAGGCCTTTGGCTTTCATCATGCTCCTCACCATTTCTAAAATGGTGTTCTTACGATCAACAACATTGTTTTGTTGCGGTGTGTAAGGCACTGTCAATTCCCTATGAATACCATTTTCTTAACAAAACAAAGAAATTTGGTCAGATAAAAACTCGCCACCTCTGTTAATCTGAAGTGTTTTTATTAGTATGCCTCTTTACTTCTAAAAATAGGCCTTGAACTTCTTGAAGTTGTCAAATGTCTTAGACTTAAGTTGTTGAAAATATGCCTAACTCATGAGGCTATAATCATCAGTAAAGAGCAAAAAATACCAACTACCACCAAAAGATTCAGTCTTCATAGGACCACACAGATCATCATACACCAATTCAAGTTTTTTAGATGCCCTTCAAGACTTGCCAAAAGGAAATGAAAGTTTATTTTTTTTTTCATATATGCACCCCTCACATAACTCAAGTGATTCAATTCTAGGCAGCCCATGTACCATTTCTTTTTCACTCAACAATTTCAACCCCTTTAAATGCAAGTGCCCATACCTTAAGTGTTATAGTTTAGACTTACTATTTTCTTTAACAAGTATAGCATTGTTTTCCATTTTAGAAACTTCAAGTGGAAACAACTTATTTGCTATCATTTTAACTTCTGCGGCAATCTGATTTGATTTTTTTTTTATCTCTAATCACACATGAATAATCATCAGACAAAAGTGAAAACCCTTTACTCATGAGTTGCCTAAGACGCAATAAATTTTATGACAAGCTAGGAATAAAGTAAAGACTATGTAAGATATTTACGTTACCATAATTATTTCTTATAGCCACAGTGCCTTTGTCATCTACTTGCACTTGATTGTCATCTCCAAGTGTTACTTTTGATTTGAATGCTTCATCAAGTTCTTTGAAAAATTACTTTGCATCCATCATATGATTAGAGCATCTACTATCCAAGAACCAAATGTTATTGCAGGTAGTTGCATCTTTCTCATAAGCCATGAAAAGCTTAAGTTCTTTTTCCTCCTCATGCTCAGCATAATTTACTTGCTTTCCCTATTTCCAACAATCAGCCTTTACATGCCCAAATTTTTTGCAATAGTAACACTGAACACCATTTTTGTTGCCTTGTTTCTTTTATTTTGCTACCTATGTTCAAATCGATTATCTCCTCGTCCAATGCTACGACCAACTTTGCCATATGATCCTCCTTGTTGACCTTAGCAATAATCAATCTTAATCTAACAAACTTAATTTTGAGCATTTAATATGTTTATTTTAAGTGTGTATAAGTTAGGACTCAAATGAAAGCCAAGTCAAAATTTAGTGAATAGTAAGCTGCGACTAAAGTAAAGCTTCTATAGTGACAGAAAGCTGAGATAAATAATAACCTGTGACTGAAGCAAAGTTTCTATAATGATAGAAAGCTAAAATGAACAGTAGGCTGCTACTGAAGCTCTGCTTCTTTGATGACGGCCTAATGGACATATTTTTGAATTTAAAGAGATGTTGGATGAATAGTAGGCTGCGACTGAAGCAAAGTTACTATAGTGACAGAAAGCTGAGATGAACAGTAGGCTGTGACTAAAGCTCTGCTTCTATGGTGACTGCCTAACGGTCATATTTTTTAAATTTAAGAAAAGAGATGTTAAAGACATATTCAATGGCTCCAACAGCCATATTTTTTAAGTTTAATCTATATATATATGGTCTAGAGTTGTGATAAACAAAAAAAATACATCACATTACTCTTTGATTATCAAAAACTTTCTAAGCATTCATTAAGCTTCATTTTTTATTTCTATCAATATTCATTGTATTGATTAATTCTTGTGAGAGTTTGTTGTATGATAGAAATATGACTTCATCTTCATCTAATACTTGGGATAGATTAGAAGGGAAGTGAGGTATATTTCTAAGTAGAATTGGTTTAAGTGTTTAGCCATTAAAACACATAGGATTTGGTTTAAAAGTGAGCCTAGAAACTCTTGTTTGTAAGGTTGAAAGAGTGAGCCTTAAACTCTTGTGTATTTTTACTCTTGTGTATTTTTATTCTTATGAATAAGATTGTGGGTGATTGAAAATCCTAACTTAGGGATAAGTTAGGTGGAGACGTAGGATTGTTGTTGAATCCGAACTCCTTAAATCTTTTTGTTCATCATTCTTCCTTCTCTAATTTTTATTCAATTTTTATTTAC
This sequence comes from Mallotus repandus, assembly GCA_949671775.1. Lineage (NCBI taxonomy): Eukaryota > Viridiplantae > Streptophyta > Magnoliopsida > Malpighiales > Euphorbiaceae > Mallotus > Mallotus repandus. Next base: position 6,246 of record CATIWM010094937.1, on the reverse strand, counting down.
TCATTAAATTCATTTTTATTTTTCTAAAATCCTTCCCTTGCCTTATTCACCCCCCCTAAGGCATTTTCATTTGGTATCAGAACTTAAATTCTAGGAACTTAATTGCTAGAAGTTAAGATCATGGGGAGTGAAATTCAAAATATTTCTTTAATTAGACCATTCTTTGATGGAAGTGATTACCCACATTAGAAATTCAAAATTGAACTCTATCTTGATAGTGATTCTATTAAATTATAGGATGTCATCTTAGATGGTTGGGAACCTCTTAGAGCTAAAATCAATGATGGGGAAGTGGTTCTCAAAAGAAGTCAATGGAGCTAAACTCAAAAAGATGAGAATCACAAAAACAAGAGAGCTATGATCACACTACTCTCTTCCATGTCTAGAGAAGAAGGTGGAAAAGTTCAACATTTCCAATCCATAAAAGAGGTATAGGAGACTCTTGAAAATCACTATGAAGGCAACATGCAAGTAATAAGCAAAAAGGTTCAACTTAATATGTATGAATATGAACTCTTCAAAATAAAGCCTCAAGAATCAATTATGGAAATGACGAACTGCCTCAATGCTCTTCTCACCACACTCAAGAAACTTAGAAAACATTTCTCTAAGGAAGAAGTGAACAACAAGATTCTAAAACTTCTACCAAAGAAGGATTGGGAATCTCGAGTCACTTTAATTGAGAAAGCTCAAGACCTCTCAACTCTCTCAACCGATGTTCTTATTGGTAAAATCCTTACACATGAGCTTACTATAAAGCAAAGACGAGATGAGCAAGAAGAGAAGGAAGAGAAGAAAAAATAGCATAGCTTTAAAGGCTTTGTAAGATGATAGTGAAGAAGAAAATCTTAAAGATTCTAGTGATGAAAATGGTGATATTGCCATGATCATAAAAAAGTTCAAGAAGTTCTTAAGAAAGCAAAATCCCTCAAGAACTAAGGACTTCAACAAGAAATATGAAGGTAAGAGGACTAAAGAGGTTACTTGTTATGATTGCAAGAAACTGGGTCACATTAGAAGCGAGTGCCCCAAGCTTAAATTCAAGAACAAAGGAATAAAGGAGAAAAAGAAGACATTCAAAGCTACTTGGGATGACTCCTCTGAATCCGAAAAGGAAGAGGAACAACAAGAAATGGCCAACCTTTGCTTCATGGCTCTTGAGGATGAAAACTAGGTACCATCTATTTCTAATTCTTCCTATGATGATTATTGTGAATATGAATATGATGATGATGATGATGAGAGATCTATTGCAAGTAAACTTATGCAAAAAATATACAAGCTTACTTTTTAAGAAAAAGCTTTATAAATACAAATTTACTAGCTTATCCAAGGAATTCGAGAACTTGAAAAATGACTTTTCTAAACTTGCCAAGTCAAATGAAAAACTTGCAAGTAATTTGGAATGTTCAAGTTCCTTGGAAGACCAACTTAAGAAATCCAATGATGAAAATCAAAAGCTTTCTAAGGAGGTCTTAAAGTTAAAAAAATTCCATTTCCAAGTTCAAAAAGGGGAAAGAAACTTTAGATAGTCTTCTTAACCCTCAAAAATTTAATGGAGATACTCATGGAATTGGATACAAAAATAGAATGTCCTCTTCATCATCACACATTAATTTTGTTAAAGCATCACATGATTCTATTGCATCTACATCTAAAAATGAGACTCAAGTTTTTAAAGCTTAGAGGTCTCATGTGTCAAATAATAAGGAAAAGTCTCATAAGACTCAACCCCCATTGACATAAAAAGATAAGGCTCAAACTAGAGCACCACAACCTAGACATGCTTATATGTACACTAGACATAATTATAATAAACATGTTGCACAACACAATGCACATAAACATATTGCACAAACCTATCAAAATACACATTTTCACTGCCAATGTATGTCTCACACTATAACTCAAAAGAGTTGTAGGAAGCATTCACTACCACAACACATAAGGCATGTTTCACACACTAGGAAAACATATGATTCTAGAAGTAATAAATTTGCCAATTTTGAGTGTTTTTATTGCATGACCAAAGGCCACTCAAGCAATGTGTGCTTCTATAGAAGATTGTACCTAAACTTGCTTCCTTTGGATTATCTTGAGACTAACCAACCTGGACCAAGAAAAGTTTGGGTTCAAAAGAATGTGTAAAATATGATGTGTAGGTATGCTTGAAGTCCACAAGAACAAAAAGTAAATGGTATCTTGATAGTGGATGTTCAAGACATATGACGGGTGACAAAGATCAATTCAACAAGGTTGATGCTAAGGATGGAGGACATGTTACATTTGGGGACAATGCAAAAGGAAAGATTATTGGCATTGGAGAAATTAGTAATCCTCAATCCTTATCTATACATCATGTATTGTTTGTTGATGGTCTTAAACACAATTTTCTTAGTATTAGTCAATTATATGATATGGGAAATAAAGTCACTTTCTATCCTAAGAATTACTTTGTTAGTAGTCTTGATGAAGACAAAGTAATTTTTTGTGGTGAAAGAGTAGATAATGTCTATATTATTGATTTGAATAAAATTGACAACAAAGATATTAAATGTTTGATGTCTATTTCCCATGGCACATGGACATGCAAATTTTGAGTTATTGAATGATCTTTATAAGCATGAACTTATGATTGGTTTACCGAAACTTGAATTCACCAAGGATAAACCTTGTGATGCTTGTCAAAAGGGAAAACAATCCAAGTCTTCATTTAAGCTTAAAAATGTTATGTAAACTTCTAGACCACTTGAACTTATACATATGGATTTGTTTGGTCCAACTAGAGTTGCTAGTCTCGGTGGAATACACTATGCATATATATTGGTTGATGACTACTCTAGATTCACTTGGGTATGCTTTCTTGCTCATAAGAATGATGCTTTTAAAGCTTTTAAAAATTTTACAAAAAGAGTTCAAAAAGAAAAAGGCTTTTGTATTACTTCCATTAGAAGTGATCATGGAACTGAATTTGAAAATGAATTTTTCAAAACATTTTGCAATGATGATGGTATTTCATATACGTTTTCATCTCCTAAAACTCCTCAATAAAATGAGGTAGTTGAAAGGAAAAATAGAACTCTTGTGAAAATGGCTAGAACAATGCTTCATGTGTATAATTTACCATTATACTTTTGGGAGGAAGTTATTACCACATCTTACTACATTTCAAATAGAGTTTACAAAAGACTAATTTTGAATAGAACTTCTTATGAGCTTTGGAATAATAGAAAACCCAAAATCTCATATCTAAGAGTATTTGGATGCAAGTGCTTTATATTAAACACCAAGGATAATCTTAGGAAATTTGACTTTAAAGTTGATGAAGGAATTTTCCTAGGCTTTTCCATCTCTAACAAAGCATATAGAGTATTTAATAAGAGAACTTTAGTAGTTGAAGAGTCTATGCATATTGTATTTGATGAGTCTAACCCACTTGATCCAAGAAAGGATTTTTTTTAGTGTTGATGATGATGTAGGTGAGCTTATGAATGAGAGCATTCAAGAAGAAAATGCTAGCAAGCCTTTAGAACTTGAAGGTTTAGGCAAGGAAGAAAGTGAGGAAATGCCTTAACCTTCTTTAAAGGATGATCTTCCAAAGGATTGAAAATTCAAGAAAGCACATCCTCAAGACCTCATTATAGGTGACACTACAAAAGGGGTAACAACTAGATCTCAACTTAAGTCTATTGTTAATTTAGCCTTCATATCTCAAATTGAACCAAAAAATGTAGATGATGCTTTGAGTGATGAATTTTGGGTCCTTACTATGCAAGAAGAGTTAAATCAATTTGAGAGAAACAAAGTTTGGACCTTGATTCCTAGACCTAAACATCATCCTATTATAGGCACCAAATGGGTGTTTAGAAATAAGATAAATGAACAAGGTATCATAACTAGGAACAAAGCTAGACTAGTAGCTAAAGGTTATAATCAAGTAGAAGGTATTGATTATGGTGAATCCTTTGCCCCCGTTGCAAGGTTAGAAGCTATTAGAATGCTACTAGCTTTTGCATCTTACATGGATTTTAAACTTTTTCAAATGGATGTTACAAGTGCATTTTTAAATGGTTTTATTGAAGAAGAGGTTTATGTTGAGCAACCTCCGGGTTTTGAAAGTTTTAATTTTCCTAATCATGTATTTAAACTTTTAAAAGCATTATATGGATTGAAAAAACCTCCAAGGGCTTGGTATGAAAGGCTGTGCAACTTTCTATTAGAGAAAGGCTTCCCTAAAGGGAAAATTGATACATCTCTTTTCATAAAGAAATCCAAACATGATTATTAATTGTTAAAATTTATGTTGATGATATTATTTTTGGTGCTACTAACCATTAGTTGTGTGAGAAATTTTCTAAGTTAATGCAAGCAGAATTTGAGATGAGCATGATGGGTGAACTCAAGTTCTTTCTTGGACTTCAAATCAAGCAATGTAAAGATGGGATCTTCATCAACCAAACTAAATATGCAAGAGACGTTCTGAAGAAGTCATGGATGGAGTCAAATCAAGCAAAACTCCAATGAGTACCACAACCAAACTCAGCAAAGATGAGAATGGCAAGCCAGTTGATGAAAAGCAATTTAGAGGTATGATCGGATCCCTTCTTTATTTAGTTGTTAGTAGACCCAATATTATGTTTGCTACTTACTTGTGTGGTTGTTTTCAATCTAGTCCTAGGGAGTCTCATTTGAATGCAATCAAAAGAATTTTCAAATATCTAAGTGGAAGTTTGCATTTAGGACTTTGGTATCTTGGGAGTTCATCCTTTGACTTGATTTGTTATTCGGATGCAGATTTTGTTGGTAGTTTACTAGATAGAAAGAGCACTTCCGAAACTTTTCAATTTTTAGGACAATTCTTAGTTTCTTGGTTTAGCAAGAAACAAATTTTGGTTGCCTTGTGCATTGCTGAAGCTAAATATATAGCAGCAAGTCTTTGTTGTTCACGAGTTTTATGGCAAAAACAATAGTTATTGAACTATGGTATAAAACTTGATCACATTCCAATCAAATGTGACAATACAAGTGATATCAACCTTAGCAAAAACCACATTCAACATTCTAGAACTAAGCATATAGACATTAGACATCATTTCTTGTGTGATCATGTTCAAAAAGATGATATCACACTTTAATTTGTTAATACAAATAATTAACTTGCAGATATTTTCACCAAACCTCTCAATGAGGAGAGAATGAATTTCACTAAGCATGAACTTGGCATGATTGTTGGTTCTAGTTTGTCTTGATTTTATGCTTAATTAATGATTGGATAGTTTTCATCTGAAATCATGTTGTGCTTATTAATTGCTTTGATTATTAATTTTGATTTTGATCTTAACAATTTTTAAAATTGTTTTATGTTTTTGTGTGCTTTCCTTCAGTTTCTGTTTGGTTTATTTTCTGTATCTAAGCTTTGAGCTGTTAGTTTGTTTTTATGATTATTTTGTGATAGTTTAGGTTCGGTTTATTTTCTGAATATTTTCTAGATATAAGTCATGAGCTATTAGTTTTGTGTCCTGTTATGTCTTGTCTACAATTAATATTTTAATATCATTGTAACTCTATCCTTTATTAATGCAATTTAATTTTTCATTAATGATTTTTTTTGCATTTTGACAAAGGGGGAGAAATATTTGAGTTTGAATTAAATATTTTATATTGATTTTTTTTACATAATTTTGTTTATGCATGCATAGTAACATTGTAAGTGTGGCTAGTTTTTTCATATTTTTATATGTGATAAAAATCCTTGTTTTGCTTTCTTAATATCATTGTAACTCTATCCTTTATTAATGCAATTTAATTTTTCATTAATGATTTTTTTTTTTTGCATTTTGACAAAGGGGGAGAAATATTTGAGTTTGAATTAAATATTTTATATTGCTTTTTTTTTACATAATTTTGTTTATGCATGCATAGTAACATTGTAAGTGTGGCTAGTTTTTTCATATTTTTATATGTGATAAAAATCCTTGTTTTGCTTACTTTGTTTATATGTCTATATATGTGATACTTTGGCTAGATGGACATACTTTCTTAAGATTTATTCTATCCTTGTTTTCATTGTTTTAGTTCTTGGTCTTTTGTTTCCTTTAGAACTAAGCTCTATATGATCATGTGATAGTTAAGTTTTTTAAGCTTCAACATAAATGTTATATGTACTATTTTTGTGATGTGTTAAGTAGTACTACATGCATTGTAAGTGCTACTAGTTTTTTATTTATTTAATATGTTTGAAATTAT
>CATIWM010094932.1:0-15920 GCA_949671775.1 Mallotus repandus | reverse complement strand
CTATTGATACTTACTGTCAAAGCCAATCTGATAAACAACTTTGAAATTTTTTTGATGAAGATCTATGGACCAAACTACTCTGGCCTTCTTTGTTGATGCATTTTCCCCGTTTTTGTCATCATGCTTGTTTTCAATATCTTTTCTTTTCTTTACTGAAATCAGATCATCTCCCCAAAGTACGTGCCGTTCATCAAAGTGATCTGATCCAATTCTAGCCATTTGTATACTTTCCATTCCTTCAAGAACTTCAATGTCTGTGACTTCATGTGTCTTCATTCTGAAAATATGTTGCCATAAATTCCTAAGCTCTTTCATTCTTATTGGCTTGAGAAGATAATCGCATGCTCCATGCTGAACTCCATTCATTACTCGATTTGTTTCTCCATCAACAGACGTCACTGTGAATTTATATAAAAACATAGATTTTGACTTCGTAAAAAATAGAATTTACCAACATCATGCATGGTAAATAATCCAAAAACCAAAGTGGCTTTTGGATTATTTACGAACAGTTTAGCTCGTTTTCTGGCACTGTAGCTATTATATTTAGAGTATATTAGACTTTGATTAATCCAGTTCGAATCAAGTAGGATCATAAGGAGTGACTAATTTAATATGATTGCATACAATAAGACTTAAATCCAAAAATTTACTTAACTGAAAATCAACAGTTGTAACTGTTGATGGCTCTGTGGTCATTTTGCTTAAGTTTCTACTACGGTGTCTTTATGGTGACAATATTCACATCGCAGTCTTTTAATGCCATTGCCAGATATTTTTCCAACATATAATATATATAATAGTGAACCTTATATTGTTTTCATTTATAACTTCGAAGCTGTAGTTGCAATTTATGAAAACCGTAAATGTTGTAGGTTAAATCATCTTTCATTCCTGTATAAGGAGGGGCCTTTTGCCAATTTATGATAAAATTTTAAAATTTTTATCAATTTATAGTACATTTCAAAAAAATTCTCATTTTGTTATAAAATGAAAAAAAAGTACCAATTTGTGGTTATTTTGCTGATGTGGCATGTAAGTCAAAGTCAAAAATCAATTCGTATGCCACTTTAGCAAAAATCATCATAAATTAATAATTTTTTTCAATCCACCATAAAATGAGATTTTTTTTTAAATGCACCATAAATTAAAAAATTTTAAATTTTTGCTATAAATTGGTAAAATATTCGTGTAAGAGTGTGTGTATATATATATATACACACACTTTTAGCAACAATCAAGAAAATAATAGTGTTTAAACCACTTTTTTTTTCTCTTTCTTTTCTCGTAGTACTTGGTTTTTTATTATAATTTTTATTTTAGCTACTTTGATTATCTTTTTAATTAACAGTGATCCTTTTTATTTCTATTTCATTTGTTTTATTTATTTTTTTTTATATTGAATAAATATAAACATCTAATCTGTTTGTTTTTTGATTGAAATTTTAAATTGGAGTTCTCACCCTTGATGAAATTTTTGTAGTTTTCCTTTGTGAAATTTGGATATATCCTTGTTGTGAACTTTATGATGGTATATCTGCAATATGACTTATTTGAAAGATCAGATAATTGATTTATAACTAAATAAAGTTATGGAATGGAGCATATGGATTGCCGAGTTGTAAAGGAATACCAACTAGTAATTGTATAGTTTCACTGAGATTTTAGTTTAGTATACCTTAATTATACTGTTATTTTTATTGTTCTGTCATCAAGATGTAATTTTAATCTTAAAAAAAATGAAAAATTCATTTTTTCGCACAAAAAAATTGTTTGTGTTACGAGCAGTAGCCAATGAGACATGTGAAATTGCACCTTTTAGTGGTGGCTCACAAAAATAAATTTTAATAATTTCTCTATTCCAATAATATTGGGTCGTGATGTTAAAAAAAAAAGGTTACCTCTTGGTAAGTTAGAGGTTTTTTTTTTAGGGAATAAGTTAGAGTTTAAAACAATTAAAACTTTATGTTGTGTTTACTTATAGAAAATTACTCCAGTTTTTTAAAAAATTTTCAAAATGAAAACAAAAAATAGAACTTTGTGTTTATTTTGGGTGTTTTTACAAAAATCTCACTTAAAAATTATTTTCACAATTTTTACAATTTTAAAAGAAAAGTGGAAAACAAATTTTTGTTGTTTTCAAAAATTTTCTTCATTAGAAGCATAAAGTGTTTTCATTTGAAAATAAGTTGTTTTCATTACAACATCTTTTCTATTTTTTATTTATTATTTTATTTTGGTATTAGAAGATAAAATAAACTCTACTTTTTAAACTTTAGATTATCTCATTATCTTTCTATTTTAAAAAATAAGTTGTAAATGAGAATAAATAAATATATTTTCTATTTTAAAAAAATAAAAAATAGTTTTCAATTCTAATAAGTAAACATGTTTTATAAATTTTTTATGAAATTTTTATTTTCTTTGAAAATTGAAAAATAAAAATAAAAAATAATTCTTTGTAAGTAAACACAGTATTAACAATCTTTTCTCTTTCCAAATTTTTTCAACACAGAAAAATGGTAATACTGTAATTTACTTTTTGAATTATCAAAAAATATGGAGCAGTAGCAATTTTTTTTCCTTTTTCAAACTAACATACATATATTCATCAATGAAGAAGAAGATTTCGAGTCCCCACTCTTTCCCTATAGTACTATTGTGTTTAGTAAAAAAAAAAAAAATCAATAAAATCACGCATCCAACTCTAGGCATTGACAAAGGAATCCACCTAAAGCGATACCAATAACAATAAAAAAAATGGTTGATGAAGTTAACATGGCTTTTTAGTAATTCATCCAATCATTAAAATATGGTTAATTATATTTTTTAGTACAAAAAGAGGTGTGTGACTGGCCAACAATAGCTGGATCAGCTGGCAAAAGTTGACTTAAGATAGCAATAGCTAAAAAAAAAATTCTGCGACTAGACCTAATCATTTTAAGGATCTTCTAGGCGTATGGCTTATTGAAAACGGATCACACTTGAGCATAGCTCAATTTCGGCTTGACTAGGATTGGGCTATTCCTCCAGCGGTCTGGTTTATTGCAAACAGACCAATTTGAGCATTGCTCAAATTAGGCTTGAGCATAGCCTAAATTGAATCTTTTATGTATTTTAGTCTAATATATTATTTTATTTTTAATATTTAAAAAAATATTTATTTATTTATAATATTTACAATTCGTGTACTATTTCATCATTGATAGATGGATTAATGAGTGTTAACTATTATAAATGTCAAAAATAAAATAGTGTATTAGACCAAAACACGTGAAAAAATAATAGTTCTCCCTTCTTAAGCGTGAGTATATATAAAAGGAGGAAAAAGGGTAAATCTATCTAAATTCGAATGGGTGATCATACTCACCAGTAGCTGGCTCCGTGGGGATTTTTAAATACTAATGAGCAAGTCTTTTCCAAAACGTTCTTCACCAAAACGTCATTTTGATGAGTCTTTTCCATTCTATTCACACACACAAATAAGCTTTAAAAACAACTCAAATTAAAGAACAAAGGCAAACGATGAAAGAAATATATGATACAGCAAAGGGAGAAAAAGGATACAAAACTAACCAATAGAATAAGAAAATTGGACTCAAAACACAAGGAAACAATAAAGAAAAATCTTTAATTTCCTCTTTTTTCATGAATAAAATATCTTTTTTTTTGAGTCAATCACAAAAAATGTTCATTGCTCCAAAAAAAAAAAAAAAAGTATACAACCTTACAAGCAGCTACAACAAAAAGGCTGCAAAACGAACTATACGCTAAATGAATATATAGCACAAGAAACATAACTAGCAGCATGCTCATTTTTACATTTGACAGACTTGCTGCCAATTATGAATACAGCTCTGCAGACTTCCTTAAAAATTCTGCAACATCTTCATTAACCCAGTATTCTTCCCATTAGTTAGGATTCCAGCAGCTGTAGCACTACCATTCTCAAAAATAACATCATTTACCATTCTCCAAATATTATAAACGGTTACTATGGAAGCTATTTTTTAACCTGACTCATCAAACTTTTACCCCTTGTCCACCTCAAAACTGCTCTACTAATACCACAAGCTTGCATAACAGACAACAGATTGCAAAACAGTATTGGATAAGGGGCATTGAAAAAATAAATGATTAACAGTTTTTTGAGCATTGCCACGCAACACACATCTATCATCCTGAACACACCCCGTTTCATTAGTTTACTATTAACCAGCAATCTCTTCTTTGCAGCTAGCCAAGCAACAAAACTTTGAGGAGGAACATTATTATTACCCCATAATACAAACCACCATCTCACATGAGGATACGAAACTCTTAAGGCATGCCAAGCACAAGAAATAGAGAATTCACAAGATGTAGTATATTTCCAATCAATCCTATATCAGTCTACCTCCAATAGCCTAGAGGGAATTGAAGAGTTCATGTGCCTTGGAAGGAACTTTATGATAACTCCCACTAAATATGTTACATATGATGCAATGTGTACCCCAAAGTTTTCTTCCTGTACTTCTAGACAAATCTCATCCTAATGAGTACAACTAAAGATATTTGAACACCAGAGGTAAAATTGAAAGATTAACTTAAAATTAGAGCTGCAAATATATTGCAAAGCCGTGGTGCTTGACATATTGATCCATATAAGACATAATAAGTCGGCATTTTTTTTTTTGGAAAATATAAGTCAGCATTGGAGTAACTTCCTCAGGACTATCCGTCTTCTGCTTACGAATAACAAACAGATTGGTTCAATCACTTCATTCAACATGTATTCTGTGCCGGTCATTTTCCTTCAAACAAAAAGACAACTGTTTCGCGTTCTTGATTCTACTGAACTCCACAGCACATACCTATACTACCCAGTCTACTTTTAAAATCTTGACAAAAATGGCCAAATTTAACAAAACAGTAGCAATTTTAGCCTAAAATAGATTTTGACAAAAATGGTCAAAATTGAGTATGGAGGTGCTCATATGGCATCCTAGATGACACTATTGATGTGAGGCCTATTGCCACATCAACTAAATAGTTGCATAAAAATATCAAATATTTTTTATTTGTAGCAATTTTGTCCTAAATTTTTAATTTTGATATAAATATCTTAATTTTTCTAGATACATTATATGTTTTTATTAAATATGTAATATCAATTATTTTTATAATTATAAAAATTTTAACATATGTACTAATATATTTTTTTATTTTAATAATACTTTTAGTTATTAATTATGTAATATAATTTTATTTTGAAAAAAATCAATAATTAAGAATGTAGTAATTAGATTAATGTATTTTAGTATTAAATGTATGGTGTATATTTTTATAAATTATAAAAATAATTGATATTCAATAATAACATGTAATATATTTTAAAAAAATTATGATATTTATGTTAAAATTTAAAATTTGGGACAAAATTGAACGTATAGCCCTTTTATGTAAATATTTAGATGATGTGATACTAGGCCTCACATCAATAGTACCATCTAGAATATCATGTCAGCACATTCCACACTTAATTTTGACCAAATTAATTTTGGGTTAAAATTGCTACCGGTTTGTTATATTTGAACACTTTTACCAAAATTTTAAAAGTAGACTAAAATTACAATAGTTGAAAAGGTTTAGATTTTTCAGACTAATAGGCCTACTTTAAATGAAGTTATTTATTATTAGTTATTTTTAATAAAGATAAAATAATCTAAATAAAAAATAAATACAAATCAGCTATCAGTTGACGAGGAAAAACTCCACAATAGAGTTTATTAAATCAACAACGGTTTTGAATAAAATCAGTTATTAGCTGTTGTTATCAAAGTTTTACCAAACACTAAAATTGTAGTTGAATGAGTAAAAACTTCTATCAACTACCTCAACCAGTTAAACCAAACGCCCTCAATATTGGTAAAAAAAAAAATTACTGTAGTTGAGAAACCACTATATGATAACATTTCTACATTGCTTGAGGTCCTAATGAATTTTTAGTAATGCCCATAATTAGCCAAAACATTACTTTTCTCGTTCATTTACTATTTCACGTGTCCTTATCCTTAATCTATTTTAGTTGTAGAACTCTGTAATTTTTTAAGTTCCAACAATTACAAATTGTAAGGTGTGAAGAAATGATGTAAACTCAGTTGTATTATGTTATGAAAATAATACACTTTATACATAATACATGATAATGAGATGAGTATATGTGTAATAGATACAACTAATGATAAGTGTTTGTAACAGAATAAACAACATAGGAAAGCTGTTTGTGATTATCGTATCATCCGTCGGCGAATTGAGCAGGAGTAGACACGAATGTCAATTTGGATCGAAGGTCTTGAAACCGATGTTTGGAAAGCGGCTTGGTGAGCATATCGACAACTTGCTGATCTGTGGGAAGATGGTAGACAGTGAGCTGATTGGAAAGGAATTTGTCACGAACATAATGATAGACTATTTCTAAATGCTTTGATATGGAATGAAAAATGAGTGAAGAAGTTAAGTAGGTGGCCGATAAGTTGTCACACCAGATGGTTGGATTGGTGTTCAAAGGAAAACTAATCTCAATGAGCGGTGATTGCAGCCAATGAATCTCATTCATTACATGAACACTGGAACAATACTCAACATCAGTGGTGGAGCGAGCTACCGTTCGTTGTTTCTTTGATCCCCAGATAATTAGATTATTGCCAAAAAATAGACAAAAACCAGAAGTTGATTTTCTGTCATCCAAGGAACCTCCCCAATCAGCGTCACAGTAGGCATTGATAGTGTGGGAAGTAGAGGGGCGCTATAAAGTCCATGGTTGGTAGTGGCTTGTAGACAACGCAGAATGTGTTTGACGGCTGTCAGTGTTATTGTGTGGGCTGGTGCATGAATTGAGAAGCCTTTTTAACAGAGAATGATATGTCAGGATGGGTTAATGCCAAATACTGAAGTCCACCTACAAGACTTCGGTAAAGTGTAGAATCATGGAATGGAGCCGAATCTGTAAGGCGAAGTTTTATGGTTGAGCAAGATGGAGTTGCTATACCATTAGCGTCACACATGGAAGCTTTATCAAGCAAATCTCGGATGTATTTTTGTTGCGTGAGAAGTAAACCTTCGGAGTGCCATAAAGCTTATACACCAAGAAAATAATGGAGTTTGCCGAGGTCTTTGATAGCGAAGGCAGAACTGAGGTAACCAATTACACGTTGAAGTGTGGTAAAGCAATTTTCAGTGAGTATAAGATCATCCACATAAATTAAACAAAACATGGTGATTGAACCTCGATTGAAGTAGAAAAGAGAAGGGTCGGTTTTGGAACCTTTGAAGCTAAATTTTTATATGTGTAACACCAACTCTTTGAACCACTGGCGAGGAGCTTAACGTAAACCATATAAGGACTTTTTGAAACGGCAAACATGAGAAGGATAAGTGGCACTTACAAACCCTGGTGTTTTTGGACATGCAATATGCTGAGTGATGCCATTTTTAGATAAGTAGGAAGTTAATGCTTGGAACTCACCACTCCAGTCTGCTTGAAAACTTTTGATGGAACAACTGAAATTTTTTTTCCATAACATGTCTATATTTAATGAAAGTGTTAAGCACTTCAAATTTATATTTCAGAAAATAAAGCCAGCAGTATTTACTATAGTGATCATAAAATAAAAGATAGTAACGGTGACCATTAATAGAATTAACTGGAGAAGGACCTCAAAGGTCTGAACAAACTAAGTCTAATGGTCCAGTAGCCTGAAACATGGATTTGGAGAATGGGAGTTTATGACTTTTGCTCAAACTACATGCTTCACACAATCTAGTCACATTATTTGAAACAAAAGAAATTTGAGACTGTTAGAGTACTTTTTGAACTACAGGAATAAAAGCCTGTCTAAGACGGGCTTGCCACTTCTGAAGAGAACATTTGAAGGCAGTTTTCGGTGATGCAGAGTGAATGTCAAGAAATAATGAATAGAATCATTTATCAATCAGACCGGAGAGTAGCAAATCCCTCGTTTGAATGTCCTTGATTTCAAAATGATCAGGAAAAAATTCAACAGAAACATGGTTAGCATTAGTGAAGGAAGAAAAGAAAAGTAAATTTGCACATGCATGAGGAACGTGAAGAATATAATTAAGAGTAAAACAATCACTATTAGAACTATAGTTAGGATTACTAATATGAGCTATTAGAAGGGTATTACCATTTCCAATTGTAATTTCATCAGGCCCAATGTATTATGAATGAATGGAGAGATTTTCCATTTCAGGCATAAGATGGTGTGTAGCTCCTGTGTCCATGATCCAAGGTTGTGTCGGTTTGGAAGTAGAATTGGATGTGGCAAGGTTGATGGATGGCTTGTTGGTGAAGGTTCGATTAGTGGGAGGACGTGGTGAGGGACATTGGTAAGCGGTATGGCCATTATCGTTGCAGTTGGAGCAAATCAGAGAATTATAATCTGATGGAGCAGTACCTGGGTCAAGGGAAGGGCTGCGAGCAGTGGTAGGAGGAGTAAAGGGTCAACCACGACCTCGGCTCAGTTGATTTCTGAAATTGGAACGACCACGATAATTGCTGTTGTGGCCTCGATAGTCATTAGAAGAGACAGCTGTATGAAAGGCTGTTGGTGGAACAACATTTTTGGTTTCATTGGCCAAGTTGATTTCCTCACTAAGCAGTAACCCATAAAGATCATCAAAGGAAAGCTCTGTTGATCTGTTTTCAAGAGATCGAATAAATGGACGATACAGTGTCCCTAACCCGTTGGTGACAACATGAACCGAGTTTTCATCGGAGATGGGGCTACCGAGGGCCTGAAGTTGACCCGACATGCTTTTAGCTCATTGGATGTATTGTGAAATTGATTCACTTGTGTCTTTTTGCTGGCGATAGAGACTCTTTTTAATTGTGCGAATTTGCATTTTTGATCCAGACGCATATGTTGATTCAAGATGAGTCCAAGCTGCTCGAGCATTGGCAGCACCAATAATTTGCGGGATGAAGCTCTCGGACATTGATCCGATTATCCAGTTGAGAACAAACTGGTATCGCTGAAACCACGGTTTGTATGCCGGGTTGTGAAACCACTCAAGGCTCTGATACTATGAAGAAATGATGTAAACTCAGTTGTGTTATGTTATGAAAAAAAATACACTTTATACAGAATACATGATAATGAGATGAGTATATGTGTAACAGATACAACTAATGACAAGTGTTTGTAATAGAATAAACAACATAGGCAAGCTGTTTGTGATTATCGTATGGAGGCGTTGTGTGGTTGCTAAGCCGTAGAATACACTTTCCTTAGTTTGCAGGCACCTAAAAATCTATGTGCTCGTTGCTTCTGGTGCTTTAATTAAGAAAATGTACCAAGTTTAAGGGCTATTTATCCTTTTATGGTAAAAAATTTTATAAATTCTAAATTTATGGTATTTTTTTCTGTTTTTGTTTAAAAAAATTTATTTCACCGTTTGAAACGGCAAAATTGCAAGGGAACAAAAATTCATACAATCATTTCGTCAGTAAGACCGGCGAAATGTAAAAAAAAAAAAAATTTAACCACCATTTTACCAATTTTATTGGCGAAATAGTGTTTAATTAAAAAAAAGGGCATTTCGCCAGCCTCATGCACACACATACACTGATGCACACATAGTTGCAAAATTTTTAAAAAATTACTGTATATCTAATTTTGTAGTTGCACTCCAAAATTTTATTTATTGTAGTTATTTTGACCGGTAGGATGACGAGAACGTGCTCGTATATTCGGTTTTATTTTATTTTGTCGGATAGTTAAATTTTTACGTGATTAAAGTTAATAATAATAAAAATAAATGGTTATGCATGCAAAATTTTTAAAAAATTATTGTATTTCGAAAATTGTTCTTGTACTCCAAAATTTTATTTGTTTTAGTGATTTTGATTGGTAGGATGAGGGGAACATGCTCATATATTTGGTTTTATTTTATTTGGTCGGATGGTTAAATTTTTACGTGATTAAAATTAATAATAAAAAAAATAAATGGCTGTGCATGTAAAATTTTTAAAAAATTACTGTATATCGAATTTTGTTTCTGTACTCTAAAATTTTATTTGTTTTAGTCATTTTGACCGGCAGGATGAGGGGAACGTGCTCGTATATTCGGTTTTATTTTATTTGGTTGGATGACTAAATTTTTACGTGATTAAAGTTAATAATAATAAAAATAAATGGCTTTGCACGTAAAATTTTTAAAAAATTTCTATATATTGAATTTTGTTCCTACACTCCAAAATTTTATTTATTTTAGTCATTTTGTCCGGTAGGATGAGAGGAACGTACTCGTATATTCGGTTTTATTTTATTTGGTCGGATGATTAAATTTTTACATGATTAAAGTTAATAACAATAAAAATAAATAGCTTTACATGTAAAATTTTTTAAAAATTACTATATATCGAATTTTGTTCTTGTACTCTAAAATTTTATTTGTTTTAGTCATTTTGACCGGTAGGATGAGGGGAACGTCCTCGTATATTCGGTTTTATTTTTTTGGTCAGATGGTTAAATTTTTACGTGATTAAAGTTAATAATAATAAAAATAAATGGCTTTGCATGCAAAATTTTTTAAAAATTACTGTATATCAAATTTTGTTCATGTACTCCAAAATTTTATTTGTTTTAGTCATTTTGACCGGTAGGATGAGGGGAACGTGCTCGTATATTCGGTTTTATTTTATTTGGTTGGATGGTTAAATTTTTACGTGATTAAAGTTAATAATAATAAAAATAAATGGCTTTGCACGTAAATTTTTTTAAAAATTTCTATATATTGAATTTTATTTCTGCACTCCAAAATCTTATTTATTTTAGTCATTTTGTCCGGTAGGATGAGAGGAACGTGCTCGTATATTCAGTTTTATTTTATTTGGTCGGATGGTTAAATTTTTACATGATTAAAGTTAATTTTTTTTACTTAACTTGTACATTTCACTAGTTGGACTGACGAAATGTACAAGAGCAAAAAAAAATTTCAAACTCATTTTACCAGTAGCATTGGTGAAATGTGCATTTCGCCAATGCTACTGGCGAAATACCTGTAAAGAAATTTTATTTTCTCCACCTCGACCAAAAGTACCATATATTGAAAATATATTTGAGAAACAATCATAAAATTTAGAATTATTTCAAAAAGTACTATAATATAGAAATTTTAACAAATTTTTACTACAAATAGCTAAATTGCCCTATAAAGGAGACCATAAAAAAAAGTCCAAAGTATTTCAAACGTCGACACAAGCAAATATAAAAGAGCATAATACGGATAGTGAATAAAGTTCAAAATAAGGTAAAAGGACAAAAAAAAAAAAAAAAGGAGATAAAGATACAACAAGCATACATAGAACAAAAATTCTATTAATTTATGAATAATATCTTTAAAAATCTGAGTACTGTGATGATTTTTGTCCAGAAGTTACTAGAAGTAGCAAAAAAGAACAAAAAGACAATGAAGTGAGACACTCTATTTTTGGATATAATGTGCTTACACTATTAGTTTTTTTTTAACAACTAAACATCGTATTTTAAGGAAAACCAACAAAAATACAAATAAAGGCCCTACTTGATAACGAGATAAAGAGAAAATTACAAAATAGGCAAAATTTCATCAAACTAGATACCAAAAGACAGAGTTCAAAATATTGTGGGCTAGAAGTTCCGATGCAAAAGTTCAACCATATATATATGAGCTCCTTCTTCCTACGTTCTCTCTTTTTCTACTCTTCTGCATTTTCTTCTTTCTTCACTGTTTATCAGTGGTTTTTGGCCAAAAATGGCCAAAAACTATTCAAAAAACTTAATACTCTATAATATTAGTAGCCATGATTTGAGTTCAAATCTCAAATCAATATACATATATTATAAATAATTTTTTAATTTCTTTAGTTTTTTTTATATATTTTATGTGGGTTTAATCCATCTACAGTGTTAGGAGTTTTCTCTTCAACATAAAAAAAAATCAGAGATCCAAATTTATACTTGATTCTCAAAACTTGATGTGTTACTCTTTTTTCAAGTTCATGTGCCTCTATCTCCTCAAAAATAAAAGCAGGACTACGTGTATCTCTCTACCTCTTAGAGTTGAACACACGATAGATTCATGGATTGTACCCATGATAATTTGGGTGTCAAACTTTAATGCTTATGAGTTATAATTTCTTAGACTATCTATTTTATTAGTCTCTGAAACTATTTTTTTTAGTTGATTAATTTGATGGTTTACTACAATATTTTGTAATCTCTTGTATTTTTCCATTTTAATGATGTCTTAATTAATGTTTTAAAAAAAATTTCAACCTAATATAATTGAATATTAATTGTTACTATGGGTTCTACTCTTGCTTTTTTTTTTCTGTCTTTTATTCATAAATATAGTTTGTAGGCTGAGCACAATTTTCTCTTCTCAAGATGGATTTAGCATTACTTAGGGATAAGGCTTGAAAAGCATATTGTTTCTTTGTTGTCTTTTATTCATAAATGTAGCTTGTAGGCTGAGCACAATTTTCTCTTCTTAAGATGGGATCATCATTACTTAGGGATAAGGCTTGAAAAGCATAGAGGTCTTAATTCGACAAAAGGCTATTAATTTTGCATAAAGGTCTTAAAAACAAATATTTTTTTTTATTCATAATTTTTATCACCATATTAATTTTGCTTCTCAAAAGTAACAATTTTAGGATGAAAAAATAT
Organism: Mallotus repandus; assembly: GCA_949671775.1. Taxonomy (NCBI): domain Eukaryota; kingdom Viridiplantae; phylum Streptophyta; class Magnoliopsida; order Malpighiales; family Euphorbiaceae; genus Mallotus; species Mallotus repandus. The sequence goes on along the minus strand of CATIWM010094932.1, from coordinate 3,204 downwards.
TGTAGAATGAGGTAGAGGTTGTTGAGGAAGTGAAGTTAGTTAAAGACTTTATATTCTCTTATTTTATCATGAACATAAAAAAATAAAAAATTTATAAGTATTTTATGATTTATTGATACTATCTTATTTTATTTATATGTTGAACTCGTAATTTTCTCTTACATTATATGACATATTTAATTTTATCAGGAACTAGATAATGCTCCCATTTATATATATAATATAATAAAGTTAAGCTTTAAACTATAACAAAAATATAGCAAGTGACATTATTCCATACTAATATAAATGTCCCATGCAATCTAAAAGATTGTCAAATGACTTCTTCAATTAGAATAATTAGAACTTTTAATTTTTCTTTGTCATTTGTTTTTCTTTTCATTAATATAATTATCTCTTCATTGTGTTTGTCTTCTAATTTTTTCACCATTTCTTATTTTTCTACTAATATCATAATCTCTTCATTATTTTCATTCTTTTATTAATAATAGGATAAATTCTTTGGATGGTACCAGAACTTTGCACTCGATTATAAAATGGTACAATTACTTCAATTTGTATCTTTTTGGTACCAAAACATCAATTTTAGTTACACCGAGAAGTCCCAAAAACACAATCAGGCCAAATTTGATGATGTGGCAACCAGAAATGCCTTGTCAGCAGTCACATTGTATACCACATCAACAAACTGTTGCAACTTGTTTGATGTTTTACTTTTCGGACTAGTTGAGAGAATTCTGAAATAATCCAATTCTGAACAAGCAGTATCATTAACTTAAACTTTTTTTTCACTTTTTTTTTTATTGCTGATGTGTCATACAATATGGCCGCTGATGGGGCATCTCTGGTTGCCACATCATCAAATTTGACCTGATGTGTGTTTGGGACTTCCTGGTGCAACTAAAATCGATGTTTTAGTACCAAAAAGATACAAATTGAAGTAATAGTGCCATTTTATAATCGAGTGCAAAATTTTGGTATCATTCATAGAATTTACCCATTAATAATATATTGACAAGTGATTTTCTCATATCTTTATTAATTCATTTACTTCAACTAACCAACTATTCATCTTTTCCATTAAATATATTGTACATTATTTCATTATTTCTATTTATTTTATTAGATTAAAAACTCTTAAACTTCTATTTATTTAATTAATTTAAAAAATTTTGAATTTCTATTTATTTAAGTCATTAATACATATATATATATACACACACTTCAACTATCCAACTATTCATTTTATATTAATTTTAATGGTGTAAATTGTTTAAATATTTCTATTTATTTTATTAAATTAAATTTTTTTAGTTTTCTATTTAATTCATTTAAATTATGCAAATATTTATATCCCATTATTTTTAAAAATAGTTAAAGAGTTATTAAATCTATCACCATTATATAAATATCTATTTTAATACTTACGATTCTATATTACTTTCATTATTATATTAGTACTATCTTTATTTTTATCTTTATTTTTAAGTATTAAAAATAAATAAATAACTATAAGAAAAAATTATTTTTAAATAGCTTTTTTAGAAATTTTATTGCAATATTTTCAAAAATATGTATAAATTAAATTATTTATTTTCCTGCAATAGTTACACATAAATTATTTAGAATAAATACTAGTTAATTAGATAAGATATTTGCCAAAATTTTAGTCCAATGCTTTTAAAGTTCCACATGGATGTGTGTGTATATATATATATATATATATATTGAAAAAAAATTAATAAACTTTATTTCAATATTTTTAAAAATATATATAAATTAAATTATTTATTTTCCCTGAGTTCTAATGTCTAGTTTCACATAAATTCTATAATTTTGGTCCAATGCTTTTAAAGTTCCATATATATATATATATATTCAAAAATATGTAGCAATGAAATCATTTTTAAAATTAGACCAGACAGATTTAATTGTAATTTTTTATATTAGAAAATCATTTTGAAGAGTAATATTTAATGTATATTTGAATAAATAGATTATAAATATATATTATTATATGAAATTTGCAATATATATACATATATTATGTATCATATCTGCATTGATTGATCAGGTAAAACACAAAAATATACTTTACCAATTCAACAATTGTAGGTAGATGAGAATTTTTCATTGATATTTAATGGCTCAAACCATTTTAAGTTCTCTAATTTTTTTTTTAATTTTTTTTCGATTGGTCCTTATTAAATTATTATCTTTAATTGAGTTCTTAAATTTTTAATTTTCTAATTTTTACCTCCTTAATTTGATGTCCTTAAATTTGAACATATTTTCCATCAAATTATTGTTACGTTATACTATTTTCTTTAAATTTGAATTTTATAAGTTTCATTCGATAAGTCTGAATGAATTATTTACATTTAATTAAGTCTTCAAACTTTTATTTTTCTTATTTTTATATCTTTAATTTGACATATACGAAATACGTGTCAATAAAATATTTTATAACACGACTATTTAATGGAACTTATATCATGTATAATATTTTTTATTTCTAAATTTAAATATTTAATTTTTAAAAATATATATAAATTAAATTATTGATTTTCCCGCACATTGTGTGTTCTAATGTCTAGGTTCACATAAATTCTTTAGAATAAATACTAGTTAATTAGATAAGATATTTGTCAAAATTTTGGTCCAAAGCTTTTAAAGTTCCATATATATATATATATATATATTCAAAAATATGTAGCAATGAAATAATTTTTAAAATTAGACCAAACAGATTTAATTGTAACTAGTCGTGAATTCGCGCGATGTGTGGAATGTGAAATAAAAATGATATAAATAATTTGAATGGAATAACAAATAAATAAATTAAAAATAAAATAAATTACATTAATTTTATTTTCTTTAATTTTTTTATCATAATTTTTTAGTCATAATAAAATTTGTTTTTAGAATTGTTAAATTATTTTTTTTGAAATTATAAAGTATTAAATTAGTATTGAAGTATGTATAATAGTGTTTTAGTTAAAAAATAATATTAAGTAATTACTATAATTTTTTAATGGTTTAGAAAAATATTTTGAGTGATTGAAGGTAGAAAAATACGTAATATATACATAATTTTAAAATTTGAGTAGTATTAAAATATGTATAATAGTGTTTTACTTAAAAAAATAATATTAAATAACTATTAAAAAGGTTTAGAAAAATATTTTGAGTGATTTAAGGTAG
>CATIWM010094931.1:0-20934 GCA_949671775.1 Mallotus repandus | reverse complement strand
AAAACTTTCAATTTAGTCCAAAAAAATGTAATCAAGCCTTAGAATCCGAAACTCAAATATTAGAGACTCATTTGCTACGAGTTTTCATCATCGGAGTCCTCTGTTGCATCCATGCTCTAGTCATCCCGAAATTGGGTGCTTATAAGACCCAAAGAATTATTTTAGCTGTTATTAAATTAAAGAAACTAAAACGTCCAATACTTCTATATGATTTTACTATGGTGCCACAATCTCATTCTCTTTAAAAATTGTGAAATATTAAGGACATTAAAAGATATGGAATTTATGCCATCGGAAGCAAAGCCATTCTATTACAACAACAATATGAAACTTAGGTCGAGAACATGCATGTACTAGTTTCATAGTTGTTTCTTGGAATCTTTCCTAAATATCAAAGCCCCTAATTGTTGTCACTCCTAAAATTATTGCAACAAAATGTTGGATAACTTGAGATTTGCAAACACCAACCAACTGTGAAAGTTCTCTAGTAAAAGGGGTGTAAAAATGGTGTAAAATTGCTGCAAAATAAGCAATGATTTTGAGAAAAAGTTCTTTAGATTTTAGCATGTAAATAAAGAGTTTTTTAGAGTCATCATAAGGATTACCTGCTACCAGATGCAAGCAACAATTACCGGGATAAAAATAACAAAAACTTGCCATGCTACTTGAGACATCACTGTAATGATACCCAGAAGTTGGATCATTGGAAATGCAACTTCTTTAAATTTATTTGGAATTTGCATATCAACTACATTTTGGTCCATAGAAACCTATTTACAGCAAAAAAAATATATCCATTAACGGACAATAAAGTTTTGCTATGACTTTTTTGGGACCAAAAGAATGGAAAAAAAATAAGTGAATGGATAAAGCCTCCAAAATCACACAAGCAAAGTCCAAACTGAAGGGCCTCAAAAAGGAAATTTACTTACTCTGCTTAGTTGGAATTTTATTTGGAATTTTCATACCCAGAAATTGGAGTTGCATCACAGAAAGACCTGGGAGCATGAAAAATACAGAAATGCATCTTATTAAAGAGAAGAGTTGTTGTTTTGTATCCTGCTATTACAAGAAGTGTGGATGCATCTCCTTGATAGCATCATGCCTTTCTTATATCTCATTTATAGTGTCCAAAATCCTTCCCCTTCCCTATTCTTAAATTGCTTTGGGCAGAAAATTCTCGCTCTCACCTAAAAAATAAGAAGATTTATTGAATCAGTTTGCAACCCACCAAAATTCTTGATCTGGGACAATAAAAAAGTCTCAAAATTAAATCAAAATCAAGCGTCAATCACTAACCTGTAGAGATCAAGCGATCAAGTATCCTCTAATAAGGACATTAACCAGTGACAGTAAAATACATTCTCTGAACAGTCTCTCGATACTTAGTTGATATCTTCTCTCTCAGACCACTAAAATTCTCCATAAAATTTTTAAGTTTCTTTCTCAACTATTGAACACAGGTTCTGGTGTGGTCCGATGAAGACCTAGGTTCACAACCAAGTAAACTCCAGTTAGCAGCGTTGGACTGATCTAAAGCCTCTAACTTGACCTTGATAAGCTTGGTTTTCTTTAATGCTTGAGCAACATCGTCCATTCTTGACCTTAAATCTTTAATAGTTTTAGCATTGTTTACAGTAAGCCTTGCTCGCTGCGGTTGCGCGTGGAGAAATAAAGGTGAATTACATGGTGAGTGGCGAGCAAAAAGGAACTGATGAGGAAAATGAATGAGAGAACTGATTTTGTAATGTTTTTTTTAAATTGATTTTTCCCTTTAAGTCAATAGAGACGTGACTAATAAAGGCCAAGTCAAAACAAATGTGGCTAATAAGGGTGAATGGACAATTTTGCCCCTGCCACGTCAGCAACCCTAATGGTGTTACACAAAAATGCCGCTATTTACTAACGGCGTAAACTACAAGGTACCTTTTTATCACAAAACAAACCATAGCCTTCTATCTAAAAATGGTCTTAACCATAGGGTACTTAAATGTACTTTTACCTAGCATAAAACATATGCATTTGGGAAAAACCTAAAGGAAATTACTAAGTCATTACATGAGCTGGGCCTCGGGTAAAAGGCTTAGGCTCCCACAATGATATTACTCCATTATGTCTCCTCACGCAAGGGTCCAAACCATGTTGACAAGTACATACTATGAGTGACAATAGCCAAATATTCCACCACTAGGTTTGAGTGAAACATAAGCAGCAAAGGAATGACCATCGTCAGGTTATTTAGGGACTAAACGCACAATATGTGAAAATGTGTTGTGAATGCAAAAGAAATAAGAAAATCATTAAAAATGATAAGACACAAAACATTGGAATTCGTTTCTCTATCCCCAATGTAGTCGCCACTGTAGGCAGCGGGGTTTCACATGCGCCCAAGTGTTTGGCAACCACGGGACTGTGTGTGCTCAAAGCCTACTAGGAAATACAATATGGGCTTTAAGCCTATATTGGAGATGAGAGTCACCATCCATATAAAATTTAGGACACACTTTACAGCAACCAGATCCCATAGAAGGCTCCAGTAGCCGTCCTCAGAGATTGGACTCAATAACTAGGTATGGGCTTTTGGAATACCCACACACCCTTATGGTTGGCCTCCATTTGTGTTTTGTGTTTGATTACTTTTAATTATTAAATTTTTTCTTTATTTACATGCAAATTGCAATCGCCTCTAGACAAATTTCCAATTTTACAATTTGGTCCAAGTTTACACGTTAATTCAATTTCATACCAATTACGTCCAACATCTATTATAATCATGCATCCACAATTTAATTAACAACATAATAAAATAAAATGGACACACAAAAGGAATGATGGAGGAGAAAAGAATTACATCCCTTTAATCAAGCAATCAATAAAATATCAAAAACTGAATAAAATAAAGCGTGCACACGAAGAAAGGGGAGAGGAGAAAAGAATTACAACCCTTTTTAACATGCAAAATAAAATAAAATAAAACATATAAAAATAAAATAATTAAACAATTAGATAAATAATAAAACTCCTAGACTAAATTTAGATGTTTGGTGACCAAATATCACTCAATATTAATTCCTGAAAATAAAATAATTAGGTCCACACAAAAAAAAACCTACAAACACAAAACCATTAAGTTAACTTATTAAAATGAAAATAATAAGACAAAAATTAAATAAATAAAGACCCTATTACTTGATAAATATTAAGACAATAAAATAAATAAATACTGGAATAATAAACTATAGAAATTAAAACAAGACAAATTGCACAAGAACATGTAATAAAATTTAGAATTTTAAAAAAACTAACATGATTTTCACAAATACATAAAAAAGCCTAAAGTATTGACAATTGTTTAATTTAAATTAAAACATTTTCAAACCAAATAACTACAGAATGCGTAAATAAAATTTGCATAAAATATTCACAATTAAACATATCGAACAATTCAAATAAGCATAATTAAAATATATAGAAACAAACAAAAATGAGGAGAAAATGGGTGACGCCTGATCATTAAGGCGACAGAACATTGCCTTAGGCTACAGAGGTGGTGCCTTTCCGATAAGGCATTGCTTGAATTATATTTCCAGGACAAAAATGAAACAATATCTTTTCTTTTTAATCAGATATAATGCTTAAATAATTATGGAATGAATCAACTATAAATGACTAAACCTATAATAGTTATATTTTAAACACAAAAATTCACTTTAAACAATATAAAATGAATTTTATAAACTGTGGAATCAATATAAAGTGAGGAGCCTTATTGTTTTGACAGAGTTGATCCACTAACTGTGGCCCTCAAAGATGGATTCAAGCTCAAGCACCATTCTGAATGCAAGTTTTTAGCTCTTCTCCTTTAAAAATGGACTTTTAGGACCCTTTTTTTCAACTCTTCTTTCTTGTTTTTTCTCTCTTTTCTTTCACAATCTCTTAAGCTTTTTCTAGGCCTCTTTTCTTTTTTCTTCTTGCTTCTATTTTATGTCTAGCCTCCTTCTAACTCTAGAATCTCTCCCCCTTTTATTTCCTTCCCTCATTCCTCCTTTAATTCACCTTTAGGAGTTTCACCTCTTCACTTTATGCCGGTAACATTCCCAAATACTCCTGGAGAATGTTAGAATGTGCAGGGGTATCAATTCAGATGTTTCAGCAAGCATTTATTACTTTTTTTAAAAATAAAATTATAACACTAAGGCGATGCCTCAACGAAGAGGCATCGCCTTAGCAATCCCTCGCTAGTAAGGCAACACCTCTTCTATCAAGCATCACCTCAGTGTCCATGGGCTAGGGTATTCTCCAATGGGCTTCATAGTCTTTAGGCTAAACTCATGCCTTTCTCAAACTTGAGCCTTTTGTCCACTTTCAAAAGAATTCAGAGCCTTTAATCCATTTTTAAAGAATTTTTGGATGGGCCTTTCATTTGGTGCTTATCAATTCTCACCATCGGGCTTCTATTATGGGCCGATCAAACCATGTGTATATAGACACCCTAAAAGAATATGGCTAGCTTGCATACGCACTACATCACACAATACTTCATTTTTAAATTTGCTTATGGAAAATGCTATCTTTACTTGTTTAGTCACTTTTACTTCCCCACTATCATTCAACCATTGCAATGTGTAAAGTTTAGGATGTTTCATGGTATACAAATGCAATTTCTTAAATAACATGGTACAAGCTACATTAGTGCAACTACCCCATTGATGATTATATAACGTACCTTATTTTTAACTTTTCATCTAGTGTGGAAAATGTTCACGTTGTACCTTGTCCTCTATCTTGGATTGCACATTCATGATTCAGCTTATAATAAGTAATTCACCATGTGATGGACTTTGAATAGCATTATTATCACTTGCATCCTCAAGCTCAGATATCTCCAAATTGCACTCATCAACTTCACTTTCACTGAAGACTTTGCCACTTCTTATAATCATGGTGCACTTATTTGAACAATTAAAAGAGATACGTCCATAACATAAACATTTAAAACATTGAACATCATGAGAATGTTTAATTTGAGTCTCACTTTTGTCTTTACCTTTGGCATTTCCCCTTTATTTTTCCTTTATTATTATCAAATTTTGTCTTGTTGTAGCTCTTATCTCCACTCTTCTAATTTGACTTTCATGAAGAACTAAAAGAAGTCAAATTTCCTTTGGAACTTTTGGACTTCAACTTCCTCTTATTCTTAATTACCATGTGTAATATAGTATCAATGTCAATAGAGTGATGTAATTCTATTAAGTCAGCTACGTTTATATTTAACCATGTAAGAACCTCACCACTGTCCTCATTAATATTTGCCCTAATAATGGCCACCTCCATTGCTTAGTGGTACTCCTCTACACTTTTAGATCCTTGTACAAGGTTTTAAAGTTTATTGTATAATTCACTACATTAATATGTAGGAACAAACCTCTTATGCATGATCGCCTTCATCTCTTCCTATTTCTCAATAGGTTGCTCATGGTTCCTTCTTCTACTAGTCACTAGTTAATCTAATAAAATAAGTGCATAGTCAATGAACTCCATGATAGCTAGTTTCACTTTTCTTTCTTTGGAGTATTAATGGCAATAAAAAATGAACTCCGCCTTTTTCTCCCACTACAAGTATGCTTTGGCGTCACTCTTGCCTTGGAAGCTTGGAATCTTCATCTTGATGCTTCCTAAGTTATTACCAACTTTTTTATGCCCATTTTTACCTAAATTGGAGGTTTGATCATCATCCTCTTATTCACATTTATTATGGTCTCTAGTATGGGTTGTACTAGCATCTCCATAATGACTTGACTATATCTGACCAATTCGGTCCACTAAGTCTCCAATTTGATTTGCAAATCTAAACATCGAATTTTCAAACATTTCATTCACAACTTTCATATATGTCTTTTGATTGGGCATTCTATCACCTTATTGAGCCATTAGCTTTAACTTTTCTTATAAGAATTGGTTTGTAGTGAAGAAAATATCATAAAACACTCCCTTATATATTGCACTTAAGTACTCATGCTTTGTTTCACTCAATTAGGTTTTTTACGCTCTTATAAGCTCACCACTTGCCCTTTACACCTCAAATTATCTAAATCTCAGTTCTAATATAACTAATGCAAATCATTCAAGAATTACTCAATCAACTCAACACTATAGTCAAAAAAATTAAATTAAACTTAATATTTAAGGCAAATTTTTATGAATCAAATAATAAAGAAAATAAGCAAGTGAACAAAATTTAGCTTAATATAAAAAACTAAACCAAATTTAAAAAGACAAAGAAAATGCACACAATAAAAATTAACAAAAAAATTAAGCCTAATTTATAAACCCACAATTACCACTAACAAATCTTGAATCAAATTTTTTATTGAGCTAATATTTTGCCAAAAAAAACTAAATCAACAAATGACAATTTTTTTTCATTATATACAAAAAGTAACAAATTAAATCACTTAAGTGTCTTTTTAATGGATTTCAAACCCTTTTGCATAAACACAACAATTTGGTTAAATAGAATTTAAAACTTTTTTAATCTATGAAGAATTGAGAAGAAGAGGAAGAGATTATGTGCGAAATTAAAGGATAATTAACCAAACCTTGAAGTTTGGCTCTAATACCAAACTAATATGAACCGTACCTATATCATAAGTAGAACCCATATCCAAATTTGAAAACTTCGCCCAATATCATCAAGATAGGTTATGTTGATGGAACTAAAACCCTTTACTTATTAAATTGGAGCAAGAACCTTAGTTATTACTAGATGAACAATCACACATTTTTAAATTTAATCTAACCTATCAACTGTAATGAAAGGTAGAAGTGAAAAAATTCAAGTAAACTTGCAAAAGCTAGAAGAGCAACCAAGAACATGATTCTTTGACCTCGAGGATGAAATCAGGAGTGACTAGTTGTTGTTAACTCAGAAGTTCATTAAGCAGTATGAATACAATACTTAGTTGGATATAACTCACATAGATCTGGAAACTATAAAGAAGCCTGGTGAATCTTTCTCTGATTATGTTGCAAGATGGCGAGCTAAAGCTATCAAAATGTGAAACAGTCCTCCGAGGGATGAACATGTAGATTGATAATCAAGGGATCACTTCCTCATTTCAGGAAACAGATGATCTTTGCCCACTACCTTGACTTTCGAGCACTTCGTTAAGCTAGAATCAGAATAAAAGATGAGGAAACCCAACAACCGAGAAACACTTTCCGCCGAAACACTCAAACCGATGCCCAAAACACCTTCACTAGAACTGTCAAAATAAACCAAGTTCAACCAGACACTTTCAATCCACCAGTTGTCAATGTCATCAACAAACCACCTTGAAGATTTTCCAACTTCAACCTCCCATTATCTAAGATCTTTCAAAAACTCCAGCAAAAGAACCTCTTACAACCAAGAGAACTAAAACCACTACCGAATCCTCTGCCTCCTCAGATTGACTAGAACCTATTTTGTCACTTCCACCAAACACCTAGCCATGCCACTGACACTCGTAGAACTGTCAAAAATGTAATCCAATACCTCATTGACTCAGGAAAGATTGACGATCCTGAAAGACAACCCAATGTCAAAACCAACCCCCTTCCAAATTACCAAGGCATGCCTCCACGAACAATCAACACCATCTCATCTAGCTTACCCAAAACCTTTGCCGAATAATCAATCCAAGCCATATAGGAAACTCCTGAAGAATAATAAGCCAGAGCAGAAAAAGAATTCTTAATGATCTCGGAAGATGAATTCTTAAGTTTGATCCTTAATTATTATAACTCTAGTGAGGACGAATGGGGCCCTTCAATATTTGAATATATTTCAATACCCCAAGCATTCACTCCCACTCAATGATGCAAAAGAGAGCTAGAGATGTAGCCTTTCCGATGAATGGTGAAGTAATTGATTGCCCTTATCCGTATAAAGCAGAAGAAGGCCTCAAAACTGAGTAAAACAAACCCGAAGTGTGGGATCTATTGGGCAAGCAATATGGGAAATTCAACTACAAAGTCAAGTATAGTGCATCTTTAACAGTTCATGTCCTTTTAGAGGATATAGTGCCCTCAGGATGGGGAGAAGAGTTTGATGAGGAAAACAGAATGACCGCAACTGTCCAGTCTCTAAACCTACAAGTTATAGGAATCAACATCTGGTATGACTCTGATGAAGAAGTTAAAAAGGGCACTAATACCCAGGAACATGATGACTCTGAGATCATTGTCTAGAACAAGAGCAATAATGCAAAAGCAACCAGTCAAGAGACACCACACAGCAAGAAGTAGATAGATAAAAAGCCTCTACCTTCAGTTAATCATGTAACTGGCAGTGGAAGAGTCTACCAACCTCCTAAAAAGAAAAGGGATACCTCAAAGGGGAAAGAAATGTCAAGTGATGCAACTCTAAATAAGGAAGATGATGATTAAGTTCTTAAGCAGCTTAAGAAGACTCAGGCACAAGCCAGTAGTTAGGATTTGCTCATGGCCTCCAAGAAATACTGAGATGCTCAAATTAGGGCTCTTGATGATGCAAAGATCAGCATCGATGCCTCGCCTTGCGAAATGATAGCTTCTCTAATGAAAGCCCCTGCTAATGCAATCACCTTCTCATATGAAGATTTACCCCCTGAAGGAAGGGTCCATAATCATCCTCTGTTCATACAGGCAATAGTCAGATCTAAGAAGACTTCATGTGTTATGGTGGATAATGGATCCGCCATCAATGTTTGCCCTTGAGGTTGCTACACAAATTCAGAATGAATTTTAAAGACCTAGAGGAATCTAACGTAATTATCCGAGCCTATGATGACTCTAAGAAGCCAGTCGTACGAACTTTCAAGGCAGTAGTCACTGCAAGAGATATCAAATCAATAGTAGAGTTCACTATTCTAAACATCCCTCCAACCTTCGCCCTGCTATTGGGGAGGCCCTTGTTCCGTCCACTGGGAAGCATACCTTCTATCGTACACCAGAAGATCAAATTCCCACTCAAAGACAAAGTTGTCACCATTATGGCTGAAACCAATAACATCATCGCTTGCTTGAATATAGTGCCACCAGGCTTCCAGATCTCTATAATCCATGAGGATTGGGTTGACCCAAAGGATGCTACAATGGTGCAAAAGATGCAATACCTACCCGAAACTGGATTGGGTGGAAGGTACACTGGGATCACAAAATCCCTAATTTCTGAGGATAAACTAGTAGATATGGTTTAGGGTATGATCCTGAGAAGGAAACTGGAACTAAGAAGTCCACCTCTTTTATTTAACAAGACTCAACTGAGGTCTACCAGGGATAGACGGAGAAGTGGAAAAAAGAAGGTGTTGAGAAACTTAGCTTTGAGATCTTCAAAGATTTCATTGACTCTGCTAAGGGAAAACGACCGCTAGAAGGTATCACTGAGACTGATATTGATGAGCTAATGAAGAATCTGAGACTAAAGTCTGAGACTGAAACCCTCAACTGTGAGGAAGTTGCTACCATCCTCGAATTAAGCATTGATGACATTTTGTTTGAAGATACTGGATATGATCTCTATACTTTTCTTTTATTTGAAACTAATGATGTAATGAACTCTAAAGTTAATGCAATGAAATCAAATTTTGCTTACTTGTTCGATGTCTTTTCTGATGGTAGGGTGCATTGCATTGATCAAAACACTTGCATATTTGACATTCATTCTATATGCACTGAACCATTTAACATTGGCACAGAAAATGAACCACTCAATTTGCATATTTCGAAAGATGTTACCCCTGAAGAGAGGAGAGAAATTGAAAAAATATTAATAAAATATTCAAAAGTATTTGCTTGGACATATGAAGACATGCCCGGCATCGACAGAGACATCGCTCAACACTACATCCCCACCAAAGAAGGGTGTAAACTAGTAAAGCAAAAGCTGAGAAGACTCAGACTAAAATGGGCCTAATTAGTAAAAGAAGACATCAAAAAGTAGATCGAGGCTAAATTCCCAGAGGTGGTAGACTATCTGGAACGGTTAGTAAATGTCGTGCCAGTACCAAAGAAAGATGGAAGGGTCAGAATTTGTGTCGAATACAGAGATCTAAACAAAGCATGCCCAAAGGATGACTTCCCTTTACCTCATATAGATGTGTTGATAGACAATGTTTCCTCCTGTGCAATGTACTCCTTTATGGATGGATTTTCTGGATACAATCAGATTCTAATAGAATGGGATACTTACTGCTACAGTGTAATGACCTTCTGCCAGAAAAATGCAAGTGCAACCTACCAGAGAATGGCAATAGCCATGTTCCATGACATGATACATAAAGAAGTTGAGATGTACGTAGATGACATGATGCTTAAATCAGAAACCAGAGAAGGGCACCCAGCTGCTCTCAAGAAATTCCTCAAAAGGGGGTTGAAAAGTACAGCCTCAGGCTTAATCCTAAGAAGTACGTATTTGGGGTAACTTCAGACAAGATGTTGGGGTATATTGTTAGCTAAAATGGAATCAAAGTGGATCTAGATAAAGCAAAAGCAATCAAAGAAATGCCTATGCCAAATATAAAGAAAGAAATCAGAGGGTTTCTAGGGAAACTACAGTTCATAAGCTGGTTCATCGCCAAATTAACAGTAGTTTGTGAGCCTATCTTCAAGCTACTCAAAAAAGATCAGCCAGTCATATGGAATGAACAGTGTTAGCAAGCACTCGACAAGATCAGAAGCTACCTAGCCAATCCACCAGTTCTAAAACCACCCTAGTTCGAATTGCCATTAACCTTGTACCTAACCATTGAAGGGAATGCTAAACACGTAGTCTACTACCTAAGTAAGAAAATCCTACCTTATGAGGAAAAATATAGTCAGGTCGAACATATATGCCTAGCATTGGTATGGGCAATGAGGAAGCTCAGACATTGCTTTCAATCATACGAGATTCAAGTTGTATCCAAAATGGATCCTATAAAGCATCTCTATGAAGCTCCATCCCTAGTGGGAAAACTCACCAAGTGGCTCAGTCTACTTACAAATTCGATGTACAGTATCTAACTAAGAAGATAGTGAAAGAGAGAGCAGTCACTGAATTCCTAGCCCTCAAACCGGTTCCAAATTCAAAAGAAATTCAACTAGACTTCCCAGATGACCTTAGCACAGCCATCGAGGTGCAGGGATGGTGAATGTACTTCGATGGTGCAGTTAACCAATTTGGAGTAGGAATCGGGATCATACTCCTAACACTAGAAGGTGAAGTGGTGTCAATCGCTAAGAAGCTAGCATTCAGAGTTACAAACAATGAGGTAGAATACGAGGCATGTGCACTTGGCGTGGAAGCTTTGATAGCTCTAGGAGTGACAGAAGTTGAAATATTTAGGGATTCCATGTTGGTAATCAATCAGACAACAAAAGAATGGGAACTGAAAGAACAATACTTGAGGCCATACCTAAGCCACCTGCAGCAGCTAGCCTTATCTTTCTAGAAATGCAAATTCATCCATCTCCCTAGAAACCATAAAAAATAGTAGACGTACTCGCTTCCCTAGCATCAGTATGGGAAGGACCGGCCAAAATGCCCATAAAGCCTCTAATCCTACTCAAATCAAAGTAACCTAGCCACAAATGCCTCAGAATAGCAGAAGCAATAGCAGACAACAAACCCTGCTTCTATAATATTCAGCAATACCTCATAAAGAGAATTTACCTTGAGAAGGCAGTCGAAAAAGACAAGGCAGTCGTCCAGTAACTGGCATCAAAATTTACATCACACCAGGGTGTATTATATAAAAGAACTTCAAACAGGATCAACTCAGATGTCTGGATGAGACAGAAGCTTCTAGAGCAATGGAAGAAGTACACGAGGGTGTCTGTGGTCTGCATATGAATGGCACCATTCTAGCTAAGAAGTTAATGAGACAAGGGTTCTTTTGGATGATGATGATGGAAGACTGCATTAGATTCGTAAGAAGGTGCCATAAGTTCCAAATTCACGGGGACATCAACCATCTTCCCTCAACAAAGCTACATTTTATCTCTTTTTCATGGCCCTTCTCAGCATAGTGGTTAGACATAATCAGAGAAATCCACCCGACAACCTTGAAAAGACATATGTTCATCCTAGTAGCAATAGACTACTTCACCAAATGGGTTGAAGCAGAATCCTACACAAAGCTGGGGGCAAAACAAGTGGCAAAGTTTGTCAGAAAGAACCTATTCTACCGATATGGAATTCCCTATCACATAGTTTCAGATAACGGTGTTCAATTCCAAGGGGAAGTGAAGGAATTACTAAGGAGTTATAAGGTGGAACATCATAAATCCACACTTTACCGACCACAAGCAAACGGAGCGGTCGAAGCTGCAAACAAAAACATCGAAAAGATCTTATCAAAGATGACTCAGACCTATCATGATTAGGTAGATAGATTACCATATTCATTATGAGGATACAAAACAACAGTCATAACTTCAACAGGAGTCACTCCTTTCTCATTAGTAAACGGATCTGAAGTGATACTCCTAGTGGAAATGGAAATCAAATCTCTATGAATAGTAATTGAATCTGAATTGCCTGAAGTGCAATGGGCCCAGTAAAGGCATGACAACCTCACTCTGGACAGTCGAGACTTAAAGCATTGTATCATACGCAACTATATTAAGCTCGATTGGCTAGAGCCTTCAACAAGAAAGTTAGACACAAGAGTGTGAAAGCAAGAGACTAGGTTCCAAAGCAAGCTAAACATAATGTCTCAGACCCCTAGAGGGAAGTTCAAGCCAAACTACGAAGGCCCATATCTGATCAAAACTGTTCCATCAAGAGGAGCTGTCAAGCTGATGGATTATGAAGGAAATGAGTTCTCTGAGCCTACCAATATAGACCGCTTAAAGAAGTACTATGTCTAAAGCAAATACATTAAAAAATTCTACTGAGTTGAAAATCGAAAAAAGGCAGCTCAAACAAAAATTAAGGAACTGAGAGAAAATACTTAGTTAGAAAACCTGAAGAGGTTGACTAAGGACAGGGGTACCGTCAATTTGAAATCTGCATGAATGCAACTATGCTTTTCTTAAATGTATTCAGTAAATATACGAATGATTGTCAAATCATGTAAGTACATTTGAGGAAATGCAATACATTATTATCATCCGAATTCATCGAGTATGCTAAGTACAATTTGCATATTTTCATTACATACTTTGCAGTTCTTACTTATTTTATTATTTCTCCTCCAGATTGTCGACCGTTATCATCAAACCTCAAAAAAAAAGCCCAGCTAGGTGCGAAGAGCGCCAAAAAGAGACGCCCTTGGCAAAAAAGGGAAAAAGAAAAAATACCAGATAGGCGCAAAAAGCTCTAAAAAGAGACGCTCTATGCAAAAGAGGGAAAAATAAAATAAAAAGGTAGATGAAGTGGAGTAATCAGACATAATAGTCACAGATGTAGTTACAAATATCACAATCATGAACACACAAGTCAGTTAATCCAGGATACAATAACAATAGCTATCAGTATAGAATACAACATACGGCACAGAGGCACAAATACAACACCCTGAATCCATAACCTCATGAAAATAATACAACACTGGACAATTACAACCAAAAGCCTACACCTAGCCTCTTAACAAATACGTCAGCTATGGGTGCCATCAAAAGCAAGAACTGAATCCACTCAGGCATCCTCATCATCTGAGCCGGCCCCCGTATCCTTTGCACCCATCCAAAAGGCTGCCAGCTACACGTGAAGTTGATCGATCTACTCATGATAGGATGCTCGCTCCCTCTCTCACTCACGAGTAGCGTGATTATACTCATTCTGCATTAGACAAACATCATAAATCACATTTCACACATTCATAAAAATACATGCATAAAATACGAACAAATCAATAAAAGAAGAAAGCAGTACGCTCTATGCACAAGTAAACTCTATAAAATACTCCTGCACACTAATCATAGCAATATACCAAGACTGAGTAGTAGAAACAAGCACCTACAAAAAAAGAAATCAAATAACAAACAAAAGAAAGAGGCAAAACCTGGCAAAGTTAAAACCTAACATGAGTGGCATCCGTAGGCATTGCACCCAACAATGGTGTACCCACTCTAGGCAAAGGGAAACAAGCTCCTATTCCTGTAACCGTTAGCCCATATAGTATTAGAGGCACCGCACTCACAAAATCACCAAGAACAACACCGATAGGTCCCACACCACTGGCATATGCCATCCCATCGGTCCTAGGACCGCACTCCTCATTAAAATCTGACCTTCTTCAGCGACGTCCAAAATTCTGCAGATAAAACTCTCATAACTCATGTCATTTACCATTTAATACTAACAAAATTTGCTACATACTTGCATGAAAATAGGAAAAACATGACTCAGATACATACCAGGTCAGAGGAACCTACCCTGGGATGACCACGAAGTCCCAACTCTAGAGCCCGAAGGCTGCAAAGGAAAAAACTCACTGGCCATGACATTAATCAATTGCAGCAACAGAGTCATCATATAAGAGAAATGAGCTCCATCCAGGAAATTCTCAAAAGGATACCCTCTCTCGACTCTGGCAAGCTCCTCTCTAACGAGCTCTTGACCCCAAAATATATCCCCAGGGGGAGTAATAAGAACTCTCCTCATAAACGGTCCATCCCACCAGCAATAGACCCGCTCACCCAGATACCACACCTTATCAATAAGATTGGGCAACAAGACCCTCCTCTATGTCAGGCGCCAAGCCACTCCCATCTCGATTGACCAGTCATGCCGCTCCATCCACCAGCATGGATGAATCTATCCAAGAAACTCATAAGCAAAAGAATTTCCAAAGAACAAGCAAAGCACAGATGAAATGCACCATATCTGACTATGGGACAATCTACTCAAGAGACCCCTAGCCTCTGCCACACTCTCAATTAAACCAAAAGTCCTCCTGATCCATCATTTAAGACAGGGAAAGCCACCCTCAATCGAACGCTCAATAGTGGGACGAGGAAACAGCCCGAACTCGTAAGCCCAAACTTGTCAAGAAAAAAAGAGTCAGAGCAATCAAAGATGAAATAATTCAAAAGCAAGAGACCATACTCACATCTAACACAAATAATCAGCTACAAACACACGACGTCCTCTACAAGCCGCATCCAAACCAGAATATATGTGGGCAAAAGCAATTGTGCCCCAACTATACTTCGGTAGATCCGTCAAGTTCCTTAAGACAGGTAATAACTACAGGAAGCCAGTACTGGAAGCATTCGAGAAGATAATGACACTCAAAAGGTAAAATAAGAAGCATCTAGCCAACTGCTCAGAACTGACACGACCCGTGTCATGCTCCAACCTCACCTTCTCTACAAGCTGCGTATACCGGATCAAAGTGGAGCAACCAGACTTCAACAAAGCAGTAACACCAAATAGATCCCTCAGCCATCAATTCCTCACAATGGCAAAACTACACACCTCATCACTAAAAGGGACAGGCTCCCCAGAAAAACTCAGCCCCGTAATGGCTACAAAATCAAACGGAGTGATAGTCATCTCCCCGAAAGGCAAATGGAACGTGTGGGTAGTATCCATCCACCGCTCAACAAGAGAGCACATCGCAGCCTGACTCGAAGCATATGAGCCATAAGTAAGGGCAGAAATAATACCATCGAAGCCCTTCCCAGCAACCATCTACTTCACACACAAAGGAAGACCCTGACAATATGAGCTGACCTTATTAAAGCTACCAGGTAGCTGCCCAGAGGACTACAACCAACAGGTAAAATGATTACAGCATTTCATCAGATACTAAAACACCTCTTTTTACATCTTTACAGGAAAATCACAGCAAGAGCTAAATCATAGCCAGACCTAAACCACAGCTAGAGCTACTCTACAGTAAGAGCTATAAACCATAACTGAGCTATAGTCATTACAACAAGAGCTACCTTACAGCAAGAGATAAACTATAGTTATAGCTACAGTCATTACAGTAAGAGCTATATTACAGCTAGAGCTACATCACAGCAAGAGCTAAATCATAGCTAGAGCTACAGTCATAACAACCAAGAGCAACATATATAGCAAGAGCTATAAACATTTTATATAAACATTTTAGTAAGAGCTAAAATCACAGCTAGAGCTATAGACATTTTAGCAAGAGCTAAAATCACAACTAGAGCTACAGACATAACAGCAAGAGCTACACTATAGCAAGAGCTATAGACATTACAGTAAGAGCTAAAATCATAGCCAAAGCTATAGACATATCAGCTAGAGCTACACTACAGTGAGAGCTAAAATCATAACAGCCAAAGCTACACTATAGCAAGTGCTAAATCACAGTAAGAGCTACATTACAGCAAGAGCTTAAATCACAGCTAGAGATACAGACATCACAGCAAGAGCTATACTATAACAAGAGTTGCATCACAGCTAAAGCTATAAATCACAGCTAGAGCGATAGACATCACAACAAGAGCTATAAACTACAGCCAGAGCTAGACTACAGGAAGAGCTAAAATATATGCCAGCTAGAGCTACCCAGACAACGAATGATGAAATCTAAACAGCAAAAGCTAAAATTAAGAGGAACATGTATAGCAAGTGCTAAGACAAACAACTAGACCTACAATAAGTAAAAGAGCTAAGCAAACTAATCGGTCAACGATGAATAGTCCACGTATGAGTCTTTAGGCTATAGACAATGGGAATTGGATCACCTCGGGAGAGTCGAGGTGAATGAAAAGAAGCTCCGTCACTAGTCCCAGCAGCCTCTGAAGCTCTAGGAGTAGAGGTCTCTACACCAATCTGCCCAAGAACCTCCTCATCCTCTAAAATGAACTTGTCAAAAGAAAAAGAAGCGGCATTCACATCGCTAAAGTCACCAAGATCCTCAGGAATAGGAGGGAAGTCCATAATTTTTGCACTCCGTGAAGCGACAGAGCAATAACAGAAGAAAAGCAGTCCAAAAAACTTTAAAAAAAACGGCTCGAAAAAGGTCAAAAAATAGGTAAAAGTCACCCCGAACTCAAAAATTAGCTCATCTTATAGGCATCAGACACCCCTCAGAGCACGAGACCACGCACAAAAATGCATGATCACGCACCTTTTAGAGCCTCATGTGCTCCGAGGCTCACACACGCAGGCACCGAGACCCTTGTACACGCATTCTTAAGGTCTCAAACTTGCATTTTACTGAAAGAATGCGTAAAAAAACACGGACAAATCACACAAACACAAACATTGCATGTTTTAGGATGCTGCATTCGACATCACTATCTCAAAAAGTCATTCACAAAAAGAACATAAAGCATAGATAACACAAGTATGTCACATTTGCGATCATCACGATTGACACGACATGAAATCACGCTCGAAACAAGACAAATTATGACATCATTACTGCATCATCACTGCTCAGTAGCATTTTTTCGCTGAGAAGTATCTTCACTGCTTAGAAGCATCTCGTCTGTTTAGAAGCATCTCATCTGCTTAGAAGCATCCGCTTAGTAGCATCTCATTGCTTAAAAGCATCTTCTGCTCAGAATCATTTCATTGCTTAGAAGCATTCCACCTACTTAGAACCATTTCATTGCTTAGAAGCATCGACTTAAAAGCATTTTATTGCTTAAAAGCATTTTATTGCTTATAAGCATCCGCTTAGTAGCATCTCATTTGCTTAGAAGCATTCCATCTGCTTAGAAGCATTTCATTGCTTAGAAGTATTTTCTCTGCTTAGAAGCATCATTCCATCTGCTTAAAAGCATTTCATTGCAAAAAACCACTCTATCTGCTTAGAAGCGTTTCCTCTGCTTAGAAGCATTTGCATTGATAACTAAAGAGGTTAATGAAAGCATCATCTTGCCTCACCTGAGAGAATAGCAAGGCGCACAAACAAGTGGTAGCTCTGCCATCAAACGACATCAACAAACGATGGGCCTGAAGTCAAGAGACTAAACAGCCCACCATCAGGTAAGTACCTCTTCCCAAAAATTATTTTTGCATCTTTGGATTTGCTTCACATGTATTGACACCAATACTAGAGTACTATACAACACACATAAAGCAGGGGAAATTGTCATACATCAAATTTTGACTGTCCCCAAAAAGGTCCAGTGATGAAAATATCTCTCCGAATATGACAAGTGTCTATTCATCCATACTGCCATTGAAGCGTACAGTGAATCTGACAAGCTCGAACCGAGCAAAATCAACCTTTAAATCATTAAGTTGCACCCCAATTTCATGAACTATGAATAATCAAAGTTGCAAGTCGTTCGTTTCAAGCAAACATTGCTCAAAATGAACAACTCATCAGACCGGTGTTCAACTCATGAGATCAAAGTTCAACTTCATGAAAATTGGAAGTCAATTTTCATAAAACGGATGTCAGAATCATGTCCATATGCCCTTAAAACTTTTGGAAGTAACCCCAAGAAGTAGTACGTGAGAGAATTTGCAACGCGTGATCACGCATAAACACATTTTGCTCACGCGTGAAAATGGAAGCCGATTTTGATGAAACGAACCTCAAAAACACGTCTAGAAGTTGAAAAAACCCCTAAAACAATGCTAATAGAGCCTGAGAAGGCTGAGTGATGCGCACAAGAGAGCATGATCACACGGCTAGGCGCGTGATCATAAGTTCTAAGGGCATGATCATGTGTCCCAGATGCTGGATCACGTGCATTTTCACTTTTTTTTACACTTTTTAGGGCACATTTCCCTAAAAATAAAGGTCTCTAACTCCAATTTTTGTAAGGCTAGAGCCAAGGAAGATAAGGCTAAAGCCAAGGAAGACAAGGCTAGAGCCTACAAAGCAAAGGCAAGTGCCTCAGAAGTGAAAGCTAGAGCTTAGGAAATACTGGCAAGAGCCAAAAAAATACACACGCTGAAGCACTGTTGGCTTAGGAGCCCCAATCCACACACCTTTAGCCCACTTTCTACATTTTTTGTAGGATTTTTAGACCACTTTTAAACCAAACCCACCCTCATCTTTGTCAAAGCATGCTTCAAAGGTATATAAATTTGCATTATACACGTCATTTTCAACCGCTCGACGAGGAAAGCTTGAAAATCTCTTGAAGCTAAAGCTTCAAAAACACAAAACAAGCTCAGTCAAATTTGAGGATCAAATAATCATTTTTGTATGTTTATTTATTGTCCTGCATTTTACTTTATCACCGCTAGTAATTGAGAAATTATTGTGATCTGTGTGATGAGACTGGCAATTTGCATGCTGATTGAATAATCTCTGCTTTGTTTGTTCATAATTAACTGTCATTTTGCATCAATATGCATTCAATAAACACGGAAGCTCCTTATCTAAGCTAGAGCTTCGATGTTGTGGTCCAATGATGTAATCATCATTATCTACTGCTTATCTTCTCATTTAGAAATGCTTTATAATAATTCATACTAGAGCATAAACTACATGCATCCGTTTAATCATTCACGATGCATCAATCATCTTTATTGTGCCTATATGTTGTCTGAATGGATGAATAGATGGAATTGCATATAGTTGTGTTAACCTCTATTTTCTAGGTGTATTCTAGATTAGGACTAGATTTACATTTTTGCACCTTTTTCTCTTTCATATGTATTTACTAGGAAATCATAGTAAATAATTATGCTCAATTTCTTGTACTTTTTGTTATTATTAATGTGGTTGTGTGAATGCATATATATCAACTGTCATTGCTAAAACTAGGGTGCTGCAGTAGCCACATATTGAGTATTAAAATGAGAAATAGTCAAAATGTAGATGAGATCTCCTAGGCTCTGAATCTTTGCTGGGGACGATACTCATTGAGTGACCCAATGTTGTCCCTTTCATCTTTTCCTGGTTTTCTAAAAACCATGTGGCAACTCCAAACACAAAAGCGTCTCGCATCCCCCCCGAGACAAAACATTTGTCCCTGTCCCATAAACGGAACGGATTTCCCATTTGGCAAAGTTGCCATGTCCGTTCGAAATAAAACACTTAGGTTGCTCACACAAGAGAAACCTAAAATCTTCTTTAAAATGGACTCGAAAGACTAAAACATCAAATTTGAGCCTAAAACACAAGTCAGAACCTAAAGCCTCAAATTCAAGCCCAACAGCCTGTTGGTGCTTAACTTGATCAATTCCGTAAGTATTAAGCGCCCACCAAAAGGCCAAGCCTAGGTTTGGGCCGAAGAGACGACCGCCTCATTGATGAGGTGACGCCTGGCCTAAGCATCAGTGAGGTGACACCTCACTAAAGAGGCAATGCCTCTTCGTGGCTGACTTATACAATATTAAATGCATTTTTTAGCTGTATTACACATGGAAATGGGCCTACCATATCAATAGTCTAAAGATATGGTGTGAAAATGAGACTTTTGAGGCAAAAATAAGGCTGAAAATGAGACTTTTGAGGCAGAAATAAGGCTGAAAAAGAGATGCTCATGATAAAGAATAAAAAGGAGTGTCTCATCTTGGTTTTTGGGGAATTGAAAAGCAAAAAGAGGAAAGGCTTAAATGAAGGCTTAGCTGGGTTTTTAAGAAGATGTTTTGAGTTTTAGGGAGGAGAGAACATTTTGAAAGGAAAAAGAGAAGGAAGAGAAGAAAAGTAGAGTTTCAACCTAAAAATTTCACTTTCTTAAGAAGGAAAAAGGAGTTCTTGCATTTAAGAGCATTTGAATCAACAAACCAAACTCTAAGGGCTTAGTTAGGTGCTTTGAACATGATCAAATCAATAAGAATTTTCATTTTTAAGCTTTGAGTTCTTAATTTTATATAAAGCTTCATTTTCTTAGTTGTATTGCTTTTTTTTTTTTTATTTGATATATTTATGGTATGAACATGTAAAATACTGAGTAGTAGTTATAAATCATCGATTATTTACATCTAATTTTATTTACTTAAGACTTAAGAAACATGTAGATTATTGAATGTTTGTTGAAGAGGTGACGTCTCTTTGACACTATAAGCACCTAATTTTGGGACGACTA
>CATIWM010094923.1:0-16828 GCA_949671775.1 Mallotus repandus | reverse complement strand
TCTGTAGATTATGAATTAGCGTAATGATCCAATAGATATGTGCATTTGCTTCAAAAAAATAATATAATGTAAAAGATTTGGAGCACACAACACAAATTTGACAGTTGAAAATAGGTGCAAAAAAATTTGAAAGGCTCACTCAAGAATGGAGGAGCATGCATAAAATAATAAAATCATCACAATACAGTTGAATAGATGTGAAATATGCAATGAAGAACAAGATTCCTCGCATCAGTTTGGAAGATAAAATATTTCCTTCACTCTTAGTCTCTTGATCGTGCACTAATGTCCTGCTGCTGAAGCATAAATAGCACTGGTGCAGAACAATTGGGTAGCGCTCACTATTATCGTCACCACTTCTAAAGTGCGCTGTTTATCAACATCACAATGCCACTGTTAGATCTCTTCTAAAAAAGATTGCTGTTTGCTTAAATATGAGTGAACTTACCAAGTTTGAATCTGTCCAGCCTATGTTAATCTCTTTACATGCCAATCTGCAGAACAGATTTTAAAACATGTCAGAAGTTAAAGCAGTGACTGAAATGAGAGGAGAAAAGTACCACGGAGAAATGAGCATATATATAGCTACCCCATGGCTAGTAGAGTTAGTGATAAGGCTGTGACAGAAGAGGCAGCAGCTGTATGTAAGTTTGGAACGTTCACTTTAAGCATATTATGAATTCCTGTGAGCGAAGCAGCGATGCCAACAACGCCAGCAAGGAGTGAAAAAATGATGAAGGGACCTGTTGCCATGTTTCCCATTGGAAAATATATGGGAAATATGCGAGCAGGAATAGATAAAATAGATGCTGCATATACATATACCCACAAATGTCAAGCAGAAGTCAGTATTAGTTTGCTTGTGTTTGCTTATAAATTAATTAAAACTTATATGTTGTTAATCTAGATGTCTGAATTACCTGATTCTCGCGCTCTTTTAATTCCGTGATTCACAGCCCATGAAGCAATTACTACTATAATGAAGTACAAGGCAATATTGATGATAAAGAGCAAGAAGGCTGCTGATTTTGATGCTCCTGAAGCCATGGCTGCTTTCTTTCAGCTTAGAAGCAAGATTCAAGAAGATAAAAATACTTGTTCTATGTCACCCTTGTTGAGTTCTGAAGAGAATTATATAAAAATATGTAATGCAAAAAGTTGAGGAATTGTTCTTTCCTGACAAATGATGACAACAAGAGTTATCCAGCTATTTTTTGGAAAAAGAAACGCTTTGCCTTCAATTCCAAGGAATGTTTTCAATTCCTTTAATTGCTAGTTTTGCGTCAATGCAGGGGAAGGAATCAAATTAATTCGTGAATTGGAATCTCTTTTCCTGGGAATAAAGTTAAATCTGTAGCCCTATAATGGAAAATCTTAATATATAGCATGCAATTTTTTTTCTTTTCTTTACCCCTTTTGTGACATACAAGCTTTTTTTTTATTATTTTTTTTTTTGGGTTGATGCATAGATAGATGCATGAAAATGAGAAAAGTTCTATGGCTTTTCATCATATCTATCAATTACCATCTTTTACCAGCCAAAAAAAAAAAAAGTGAACAGAGAAAGTGAATAGTGATGAAAATCAGAAGTGAATTGTTGATGGCAGCAGCAGCACATAGTGTGTAAATTTTGCTCCTTTTTGTTTCCATCTAACAACAAGAACGAAGCCAAAAAGGCAACATATGGAATGTATTGCAATTAAATATCTAACAAATCTAGAATATCAACGAATTATCTTAGCTGGAGGAAAAGCATCCAGGATGCCACTGATTCAAACATCAAGTAATTGCCCATAAGTTTTTAAACTAATCAACAGGGAGGAACCCTTATTCATCTGATGTTTCTCAATTTAAGAGACCATTCTACTAGCTTGGGCATGAAAAAAATCTGATAGCATCAGGACCCTTATTTACAAAGATCTTCCTAAGGATTAAGAATAGAGCATTTTCCTCAGCCACAGGTAAATTAAATTCGAGCACGGGATTAATTCCTGTGGATCAATGAGGCTATCTTCAATCAAATTCTATTAAACTTTCAAAGACATCTTTTGAGCTGCAAGAGCTTCAGCCTCCAGGGTTGGTTCCCACAAAATTGTAGTCTCTGCCAGTAATCCTGTCACCACATAGGGGTCCATGTTTGAGGCAGGTCGTCGATCTTCCAAGTAACCTAGCAGCACAAAACAGAAAAGATCAGCAGATATGATCATCCCGCCTTCTTGTTTATCCAGTACACGTTCATCAGATTCAGTTCAAAGTTTGCTAGTAATTTTGTGTAAACAGTACCTTTGCCATTCTTCTCAGTATCACGCCCTACCCGAATTGAGCAACCACGATTAGCTACCCCCTGAAATTTAAATTTGAAAGACATAATTAGCAACACATTGCAAAGGATTTCGGTTCTTTAGCACTGGACACTGATCTCCTCTGAGCATACCCAAGAAAATGTGTCAATGTTGGCTGTTTCATGCTTGCCAGTCAACCTTCTCTCGTTTCCTTCACCATAAGCACTAATATGTTCTTTGTGTCGAAGTGACAGATTCAAGATTGCTTTCTTTATCACTTCGTAACCACCATCTTCTCTCATGCTCTTCGTGCTGTGATACAAAGAAGTGTTACGAAAATAAATTCTTGTAAATTAAGTATGAATTTTGTATAGTGAAAGAATCAAAATGCAAGGTCAAGTAGCATCATATTGCCTATAATTGGTGTGACATCCCGCACCGTTCCAATCACCCTGTAGGCACAAAGAAGTGGGAGTTCTAAATTGATCAGTTATGACATGATTTGTTTCATAATGGAAAAGATTATTTTGAAGATTTACATCACCTCTATTGGTTTTGGATCGAGAGTGAGAACAACACCAGCTTGTTCTGTGATTCTCTGTTAGAATGGAAGATAAATATTAAAAAAAATGAATCCCTTCTCCTCATATCAGCTTGCATTTGTCCTGTTTCTCATTTGGGTTGTTTCAAAACTTGCTATTCTAATCAAAGACAAGCAAAATGGATCTGAACAGAAAATTTAAAATGCAGCAGGAGTACAATGCAGAGAAGAAGCAGCAATTTGCACACTTAAAGCCTGAAATGGCTATGAATAGACAATATCTGGCCGGGTAGCCCTCGATCTTTCTCATTATGTGTCACTTAACCATGTGAAATGAGAGAGAAAATCGCACCCCATGTGCAAATTTAGTTCATAGAGAGCTCAAATATTATTGTTGAGGTCATTAATCATTAATCTTTTGAAATAAAACTGAAGATAAATTACCTCAAGAATGTATCTTGCACACCAGATGTGATCTCCAGCTTCAATTCCCACACTGGGACCAACCTGAAACTCCCACTGCACAACATTGAAAAAAAAAAAATTAACATACCCACAGCGTTACTGATTTATCTGGAAAGATGAAAAAGCTCAGCGAGAGGCAAACCTGGCCAGGCATAACCTCTCCATTGGTGCCACTAATGTTGATTCCAGCATATAAACAAGCCTTGTAATGAGCATCTGATATGTCACGTCCAAAGGTCTTGTCAGCTCCAGCTCCACAGTAGTATGGACCCTGAAGAAAACATAAAAAGAGTTACTCACCTTAAAATTAAATGTCACAGCTGATATAGTGGAATTCATTGTTACAGAATTCTTACCTGAGGACCAGGATAGGCCCCAACTGGCCAGCCCAAAGGCCACTTCACATTTGGTTGAAGTAATGTGTACTCTTGCTCAATACCAAACCTTAATCAAGCAATCACAAGACATAAATGTAAATGAAAATGAGATTATAACTTGCTGAAACGATGAGAGCTGGAAGTGGTGAACTTTTAAACTCATTAATAAGATTCAAAACCAAGAAAGAAAAAAAGACATACCATGGGACTTCGTCTACAACTTTCTTGTTACCGAAGATCTCAGCAGCACGGTGGCGTTTGTTTGTAGGAATGGGCACACCTGCCGGTGTGTATGCATCACAAATTACCTTCACAGAACAAACAAAACCAATGTCAACAAATTTGGTATAAAAAAATGAAAAGCTGTAGTTCCTCAGATTAAACAACACTCACCAAAATATTGTTACCTCCACGGAAAGGGTCCTTGAATATTGCCTGGGGGCTGGATGAAAATGATTAGTCAAGGCCATGCCTAAATTATAACAGATATGAAATAACAGAAAGTAATAAATATTCTTCATTGGATCTTACTATAGAATAACTTCACTATCATCTCCTGGTGCTTGTCCAGTACTTGAACCATCGTAGTTCCACTTGGGAAGCTCAGATGGATGTTCCACAGGCTTTGAAATGGTCTGAAGCCATTAACAGATCAGTAATGCAGCCGGATGGAACAAATTTGTATTAGCCAAAAAAAAACATCTAGTCTAAAAGTTGTCATTACCCTTGACTTGCTTCGCACATCAATCCCAGATCCTCCAATCCTGTTTCAAAATAATGCGGCATTAGTTAGTGGTACCGGTGAACTTTTCCAGAGAGCCCCGCAAGAAATAGTCCCAACTTGGTAGTTAATACATTGCAGAAAGTAAAACTCTACGTAAGAAGTATGTACCAAATATATTCAGCAATGATCTTGTCGGTGTATGGTGTAATATCCAGATTTAGAAGATCTTCAAGCCTGTTGATGGTGCTGTTTTCAGACTTCAGTGCATATACCCTAAGCCTACCAGAGCTTTTGGCTGTGACTTTCTTGTTCTGCTTTAACAATAGAGAACTCCACATCTTTGTTGTCAGGGGACTTGCAGGCATTGAGTTCTTTGGAATTCTCATCTGCCATTGCGCGGAGGGTGCCAAGATTTGAGCCATTTTCACCTAGACCTCTCTGGAAAATTAGTACAAGTAAATAACAAGAACTTAACAACTTGAAAATCAAGAACAAGGTAGCCAAAGTTTTATTGACACAAAGCTGGGGAAGTCGATTAGCAAAACCAAAAGATCAATGAAACCAACCACAAAACTAATCAAGTGATAAACCAACTTTCATCTACTTAAACGCCATATCCTTCTTAGTCAATTGCAATTTTCAAGTCCTGTCACCTACTTCTTGCCATCTAATTAGTCCAATTCTGCTGAGATCTAAAATGTTTCATTTTGACAGGTTTAGTTGACTTGTATTGAATTGTGCTCTAGTATGGTTCCAGTAATCAAGAATCATTTCATCATTAAGAGTCAGTCAACTATAAACAACATATTCTACATGCTTGTTGATGCACATTGAGAGATGCGAACCTGATTTATGTCTCTGCTACCACATGTCAAAATAAAAGACAAATCAGTTTGACTTCCATTAAAGTGACCAAAAACGAAAAATTCCCATGCAAACTGATAAGGAAGAAGTTCTATTTGCATTGTTTTTAATCAGGTAGAAGGTGTAAAAGCCATAAAAAAGGTGCAACCAGGCTTGTTTGATTGGATGGCCAAATTCTACTGGTTGTGCCATGCTACATGTGGACCAGATCATTTAGTAGTTGTATATAGCTCATAAAGTGCATCTATTCATCGACAAAAAGTTTCCAAACTCATTGTGGTAGCACCCATGTTCCCCAACCAAACTCTACTATACAAATAATATTAACGTATCATGAAAGGAGCATAACAAAGTAAAAATCTTCAAATTTTCAACTGAACCGACAGATCTCTCCATCTCAAATTTATGGATCTTTAATGTGGCTGTTTGCCAACACCCATTAATCAGTACTAAAGTCGTCTCCAGCCCAATTTGAACATAGTCGAAGCCCAAGTAACCCAAAAAAATACACAAAAAATGAACTTTCATGAAAAGAACTTACCTTGGAACTGCCGGAAAATGGCCAGAGGAGAAGCAAGAATGTGGGTGTTGCCTCTATATGAGTGAGTGAGTGAGTGAGAGGAGAAATAGAATTGGAGAGTGAAAGCAGTTTTAGTAGTTGCAAAAGACCATTTTTTTTTTAATAAGAAAAGGGGTGTTTTTGTTGGCTTTCCAGAGTAGATAGGGGTGTGCTATGAGTGGAGGAAAATTGTTTATGGTCTCTTTAGAGACAGCAAAAGGGAAGAAAGCTTGAGCTACATTTTCATTATTATAGATAAGGTTCTTGGGACTCTTCTCTGATTTTTAATTTCTACCTCATCACACATTCTCACATAGAAGTTGTAACTCTTTTACTTTAATTCATTTGTTATTCATAATTGTATTAAATGTTTAATAATTTTTTTTAACAGCATAGTTTGTTAGTACTTCGTATAAGTAAACGGTTAATTATTAAAAAATATTATATTTTTTAATTAAATTGAGAGATCATATGACCGTAATATTGAAGGACTACACAATAGGAGTAGCTCTACATCTCAAAATGTCCTTAAAAATGAGTTATTACTTGATTCTTTCCTCACTGATAAAAATATTATTCTTTATTATCTATAAAAATGGACCATTATCTTATGTGGGTTCCATCCAATTACATCTAAGTAGATTTTATTTGATCTCTAAGAGGTAATTCAAGTACTATCTTAATTGAAGTTATGGAAAATCAATTTTAAAATTTTACATTTCAAAATGTTAATCAGTTTAGACCAATTAACTTAGATCTCGCCCACTATTAAATGTTTAATGATGATTATTAGTTTCATCACCAACTTTGATGTTTTCTATGACATTTAAATTTAATACACTTCTTACTCTTAGAACAAGAAGGAACGTGGGTTATGATGAATTGCATTGGTGTCCCCATTTGATTGTTTTACTTCTATAGGATCTTTTATATCTTTTGACAAATTTACTTTTGTATTCAAAAATTATTCATACATTAAATATAACTATTAAAATCTAAACAATTTTGTAGTATTAAAAAAATATATATTTTTTAATTGACATTCAAATGAAAATGATAAGCTAATAAAATTTAGGTCAACTAGCAAAAATCCCACTCAAGTGAGGCAATATGTTTAAAAGATTCAAGAGATAAAAATTTAAGTTCCACCATTATTATCTGTCAAAAAAAAGTTCCACCAACCGATCAAAAAAAAAAAGTTCCACCATTATTAAGTGGTTATTATTCTCTTTCAGAAAAAAGTGGTTATTATTTAAATAAATTAGATCAATATAAATATATTTTTATAATTAAAAAATAAAAATGAGAAGTATGAATGATTTTCAATAAATTAAATTAACTTAAACTTTGAAAAATTGAATTTTTTTATAAACCATTAATATCTAAAATCTATTAAATTTTAAATAATCTGATACAATATAAACATAACTAAAATAATAATAAAAAATTTCAATAAAAAAAAATTTAATGTAGCCGTATATATATGACAACTTAAATAAAATTTTTCTATAATAAATTCAGTTATATCTAGCTCTAATATTGAAGGGATTTTTAAGTATGGAAAAATGTGCAATCTTCCCTTCAAAGCTTGGTTTCTTGCCAAATACAAGCATAATGAAATAGAAGATGCAAAATTTGCAAAACTAAACCTTTTAAGAAACTATAATTAAGTAGAAGTTTGGTGTTGATGTTAACTAGATAATTTTTGTAGCTTTGCTTGTATGGATGATGTTTGATGGTAAGCTCTTTTCTGTTCTCAAGTTGTCCAGCCATAAGCTTAGGATGGTGGTTGATAACTTGATTAATATGGTGACATCTACTTTTAAACACTTTTAGGACCACCACTACATAGATAAGGAGCCTTTGCATTACACAATTTGGTGGAAAATATTAGTTCAGATGTTCAACATACACTTGTAAAGATGCAGTGGCTGAGAACCTTGTGTTAAAAACTTCTACTTTTAATAATTTTCTGGCCATGCTGTTAAATGAAAATACCCACATTCTCTTCTTGGCCACATAGGCCAACTTTGTAGATAAAGTTCTCTAGCAAACTCTCATTATCATCATCATCATCATTTCTTTGTTTTTGTTTTTTTTTTTTTTAATTTGCCCAGTTGGCCAAAGTTCATTAAGTAACAAGCATTTTCTAACAAAGAAGCAAAGACAATTTATCCCACGAATGTGGTAAAAGAAGCAAACAAAGCACACACAATTTCCAAAGGCATGGCAGATACACTGTCTGTGCACACAACACTCACCTTAGCTAAAGTCCAAGAAATTTAATTTGTTTACATAAGAATAGCATCCCCAACTGATTAGATAAGGAATGAAGGA
Organism: Mallotus repandus; assembly: GCA_949671775.1. Lineage (NCBI taxonomy): Eukaryota > Viridiplantae > Streptophyta > Magnoliopsida > Malpighiales > Euphorbiaceae > Mallotus > Mallotus repandus. Next base: position 8,679 of record CATIWM010094923.1, on the reverse strand, counting down.
TCTTGTTCTTAAATATAGCCATTCAAGAACAAAAACGCTTTTAATATATTGTAGTTATTTGTCTCCAGGTGTAACAATAGAAGTGGGAAGTCCTGAATTTTCAATAATTCAACATAGGACGTAGTTATCAAAAGACCAAAATTGTGAGCTATCATGAGTTGTCTATAATCTTATAAGCAGGCAACATGAACAATATTCTTGTTGCTGAGTGCTATATAGAAGATATAAACTAATGAACCACTTGGTGAGTGGGTAATACATTCACATCATGGAAGTGTTTTTAAAAGAAAGGTATACAGTCATCGTCACATATAGCATTTACCTCTCTATTACTCCTTTGATTAAAAAAACATACTGACCAATGTCAGAATAATGAAGTGTTTGTTTTTTTTTCAAATGTAGAACTTATATCTTAAATTTAAAAGGGAAAAATTGTTTTTTATTATACAATTCATCAATATTTAAATGATATTATCTCATATTAATAAAAAAAATTCAATGAACAGATAAAAAAAAAACTTTGACAAAGAGAAAATGAAGCCCTCTCTTGAAATCCAACAAAACTGTGAGCTTTTGTAATATTTTTTAAAGAAGCCATTGATTAGTCAATAGTTTACTCAATCAATTATCTTGTAATTTAAAGTAACAAAGTATAGCAAACACTTTAGAACAACCATAGCTTTAGATATGGCACCAACTTGAACGAAAAATGGCATAAAAGTAATTGCCTTTTGGCTTGTTTTCATAGGGTTGGAATGCACAAATGAACATGCAAAGAAGCTTCCTCTTGAAATGTACATTCCTTGCGTAGTTTTGTCCTCCTCATATTGAATATTAAGATTGAATTATTTTGTTTTGTACATTTGTTGAATGTCACAAGTAGACTTTGCTAAGTCCAAGTTCAGGCCCAGAAAATAATTTTGCACACGTGCAAGGCCCACACAAAGTCCAGTATTCACATGTGTATGAAGACTCTGAGACAGAGTCACAGAGATGTGGATTGAAGAGGAAAAACGAAAAAGAAGGAAAAAAAGTTTTCTTTTTTATTTTTATTTTTCAAGAATGAAAGGAACAAAACCATACCAAATGGAATTACAAGAAAACACATGACAAGAACAAAAACAAAAACCAAGTTAAATGTCAGTTGAAAGAAAAATAATAGATTAAAACAAGTAGCAAACAATAACAGGGTCTGCTCTGGTCTTTCTTCTGTTATTGTTGTTGTTGTTCGTATTTTCTGTGTCTGATAAATTCAGGTTCAGATACAGAGAACGCAGAGAGAGTATCTTCTGTGTTCTTTTTTGTTTTCTTCTTCTTCTTCTTCCTCCCCCCTTTTTCTTTTAACTATTTTTTATATCTTATCTGGGTCCTTTATTTGATTAGTTTATTGGCTAAACAAGTAGAAACAACAACAGCTAAGAAAGAGAAAGGTAGAGGGACAAAAGAAACAAAGAAAAACAGAGGAAAAAAGAAGGGATCAAATCAAAGTTGATTAATTTGTTCTGAATCTTTTATGGAGCAGCTTGTAAACTTCATCATACGGCCTCCCAGGTAACCAATTCTGCAACTTTTTATTTTTTTTATTTTTCAAAAAAATTTGATCTTTCATTTATCTGTATGTTTGTTTCTGTGATTTCCTGATATTGTTTGATCTCTTGACTTCGTTTTATGCATGGGCAGTTTTTGGTGGTTGGTCAAGTTTGGTTACTGTGCCAAAAAGAATAGAATCTCTGAAACTCAATAGAATTTGAATCTCTGAAACTTAATAGAATTGAATCTAGGCCGTCTTGCATCTGGGTTCTATTAAAGTCTCATACCCTTTTGGTAATTTAGCTCAATTTTGTACCTTTAGGCTTTAGTGAGGGATAACATAGAAATCGAGATTCAACTTTGATTTGATATGATAGTGGCTATGGTAGGATTCAAATATGTTGGATCTATGGTAGTTGATTTGTTCATAATTCTTGATCTCTCAATGTTAATTTTGGCACTACTATACCCTTGTAATATTTTTGTGTAAATCTTCTCTATTGGTTTGCTAATTTTCTCGACTTAGAGTCCTTTGTAGAGATTTACTAATTTAAAGGAAAATTTTGTGAAAATTCTATATCTATTCTGAAAGGCTGTTGAACATTTCTCTCTTCATCTGGTTTTAGTGCCAAAATTCAATCGGATTTTGGACAGGATCAGCTTAGAAATTTAAGGACTTTTTGGTTCTTTTACTTTTAGTGACTGTTTCTGGTTTTTGTACTTTGGATGTGATTCATGTGATACCTAACACACGGATGGAAAATGAACTATATTTGAAACATTAAATTGGCAGTTGACTAGAAACAGTTGGTTGAGTTTTTTCAATGAAATTTGTGATAGAGTCGTGAATTAGATGGATTGTTGTCTTAACTGTTGTTCTATTGTTGAATTTCTTACTTCAATATTGTTTCTAATTTTTTTCATCTCTGAGTTTTTCAAGTTTAAAGTCAACCTCTCATTATTATTATTACGAACCTAGGTCTTCAATTCAAGTTTCCCTTTTTGATATCATCTTTCTGTTATTTTCAGCCTGTACTTATAGGCAGATAGCCAAAAGGAAAAATACAGGGTAGGCTCCAAGTGTTTTTTCTGAAATTCTTTATTTCTTTTAATTTAGAGAAGAAATGGTTTGTAGTTATAGAATGACCAGATTTCTTGAAATTGTATGGAACTTTTGCATCAAACACCTTAGGGAACAAGAAATTCAAAGCTATAAACTCTTCCAATTTTGACAGACTGATGTGCTGTATTTATGGGCATTAAGATTGATCGAGAATGATATGCAGTTATCATGAGATATCAGTTTTCAATTATTTATTGACATCCGTATGAAGCAAGTTATGGCATAGTTATTTATTTTCTCATTTTCCTCCATTTAGTTTTTAAACATTCTGTACTTTTTGGACTGCAGGGCTGAATACAATCCAAAACATGATTTGTTGGATCAGGAGTTTATGCTGAAAGGAAAATGGTATCAAAGAAAGGATTTGGAGGTATAGAAACATAAGTCTCAGCATTAATCCCTCCCCAGGACGCCGTCACCCAAAATTTTTTGACTCTTTGAAGTGGATAATGATGTTTTCTTGCTCTTTCATTTATTTTCCTAAAGTCTAAGTCTTGATGTCTTTTCAGAAACTTGAATCTTTGAAATGAGGCTCTTTGGATATTCTGCAGATTAAAAATAGCCGGGGAGATGTTCTTCAATGTAGTCATTATGTACCCATTGTTAGCCCTGAAGGAAAACCTCTGCCCTGCGTAATATATTGTCATGGAAACAGGTAGGGGGTTATGGTTGATTATAATAAACATTGTTCTTTGTTTTGGGTTCATAAAGATAGGCATTTCCTTATTTCTACATTGAAGGATTAGATCATAAACCACTGTAGAAAAGCAAATTTATTTTAATCATTATGCATTTTTCCTTCACTAGTAAACATTTTTTTTTTAAATCTAGATTGGCCTGTTTCTAAGTTGGCATCTCAATGGATTGGGTTAGCCCTTTTGAGTGGCAGGCAGCTTATACATAAATATATTAGCCCATTTTTATTTTGTTGAATTGATTGTTGCTGACTGGCTGGGTGTCTTTGCTTTTCGCAGTGGATGCAGGGCTGATGCAAGTGAAGCTGCTATTATATTACTGCCTTCGAATATTACAGTTTTCACCCTTGATTTCTCAGGATCTGGTCTTTCAGGAGGAGAGCATGTCACTTTGGGCTGTAATGAAGTAAGTGCTTATATTGTCAATTGTATGACAAATGAAGTATGATGCTCATTGTGTAACAACATCATCTAATTGATTTCTGACACTCGACTCCTTGTTAATAAATTTTATTCACTACAAAGCATTAGTATATTAAGATTCTGGTACATATATTTGACAGGTTTAAATTCTTTGCACAATCTCATATTTTTGTTCTTTACAAAATTGATGATTGTTATGTTATTGTCAATTTACCACCTTGCACTCTTTGCTTGCTCTCCAGAAAGATGACCTCAAGGCGGTGGTTGATTTTCTGCGGCAAGATGGAAATGTCTCTTTGATTGGCTTATGGGGCCGTTCAATGGGTGCTGTCACTAGGTTGTCTTCATGCACTTTCTGCCATTCCTTTTTGTTAGCATATCCTAAAATTTAACATTGAAACCTCCTTGTTTTTCTGTCATAGAATATAGAACATCCTGTCGGAATAAGATTTTACTCCCTCTTACCAAAGCATAGCACTTTCTTACTTGCTTTGTTTATCCAAAGAAAAAATAATAATAATTTGACTGCTTTTGGTTCTTGTTTTTGCTTTATTGTATTAATGCGCTTTTTTTTTTTTTGTGTCAGCCTTATGTATGGAGTTGAGGATCCTTCAATTGCTGGAATGGTTCTTGACAGTCCCTTTTCTGATTTGGTTGACCTGATGATGGAACTTGTGGATACATACAAATTCCGGTTTCCTAAATTCACAGTAAGTGGATATGTTTGGCCACACGATAATAATTTAGCTTTTCCTGAATCTAGCCTTCATGCACTCTGTACAATGATTTTACCAATGTATGGACAACAAAAGAACTTAACATTAGGGAGTTTCTTGTGATAAAAAAGTTCTGAATGTCAGAAAGAAGTGAGATTTTTGTAATTTTTAGTTTAACGGATTTATTGTGACTGTTTCCACCTCATAATGACCTCTGTGTATACATCTCTCTCTCTCTCTGTAAGCTCCAACTTTGTTATGTGTACTTTAGCTTGTTGATAATTTTATTCCTTTGCGTCTTAGGTGAAGTTTGCTATCCAATATATGCGAAGAGCTATCCAGAAAAAGGCAAAGTTTGACATAATGGACCTCAACACCATTAAGGTTCTGTTCCTCCTTTTGTATGTTGAGTTGTTTAATGGATTATTATGCTATAATAAAGATCTTACCATTACATATTTTTTATTGCCTACTATGATGAATTTGAATTCAAATTATCTATTGAAGCTCCAGTATTTATGTTGAGGTTTTTTTTTTTGGGGGTCATATTGATAATTTGCAACCCTCTTTTTGAGAAAACTTACTTGATCATTCTGATCTCAAACTAGGCCTAAATTCCAATTTAACAGGGATTGCCTATCCTAGATGATTTAGTGGTTAATTCATTTGACAAGGTACCAGTGGATCATGAAGTTGTTACGTGCAGACTTTACGAGACTAAGAAATAAGTTCATCGATAAAAGTTGATAAATTATCAGGGTTTCTTGGCATTCCATTGTGTAGGAAGGCTTTACTAATGCATTGAAAAACTTTCAAGCAGGAGTTGGGCGTCTTAACATATTCTGGCAGTCTATATACAAGCACTTAAGATAACCTTTTTGCTTGATAATTATAAGAAAACAGATAATATTTTAACATTATTGTTTATTGGTGTCAGATTAATTATGCGCACTTGTTAATCCAAAAAGTTATTCCATTGCTCATTTTGTATTACAGGTGGCAAAGTCTTGCTTTGTTCCAGCTTTATTTGGACATGCTATTGACGATGATTTTATTCAACCTCATCACTCAGATCGTATATATGAAGCATATATGGTAAATTATCACTCTTATCGATGATGAGAACTTGAAGCATATGCTGTTTGTCTCACTTCCCAAAAAGCCTATGACATGTTGCAATTGTTTTCTGCCCCATAAAATTTGCAGGGAGACAAGAATATTATTAAGTTTGAGGGAGATCACAACTCTCCACGCCCGCAGTTCTACTTTGATTCCATAAATATTTTTTTTCACAATGTTTTGCATCCTCCAGAGGATGAGGTGGGGGAAACATATTTAGACACAATGCACGATTTCTTTGGTAAGGTAAATTAAATCACCATGCATCTGGTTGTAGGTCCTGATTTTATTGGAAGCCCCATATTTCATGTCCACTACCATTTTCTAATTGGTGATTGTTTTGCCTGCAGGATAGTTGGAACACTGTAGGCAATAGCCTGGAATTTTCAGTTTCATCTAAAGGCATGGCTCATATAACTCGACTTTTTAAAACTTCAATGTAAAATTTCCTTCTAGTCTTTCTTTTGCAGACTCTCTTTTTCACTCTCCTATTGATTGATTGTCAGTTACTGAACCATCAACAAGCAACGGAGGAGACACCTTGAAGCAAGTTCGTCCCAAAAGACCGATGAGTCGGACAGAGGTCAGTTATATTTCTTACGCCTGTTGCTTGAATATGAGAAAGGCACTTGGAAATTAGCATGAACAATTGAAGACACATCACATTCTTAATCTAGATGTCTTAAATACCTAGGTTATCTCTGCTGTTGTTTGAATGTAGATTCCCTAATTGATTGGGTATATCATAATAAAACATTTATTTTATTGAACAGTTGTCTGATTGTCGTGTCTTCAACTCTGTTCAGGTTCCTTCTGATATTCCATCAAACGGTGATCAATCTGTATCTGAGGTATCTTTCTTGCCCTTTTGGCCAACAGAGTAAAACACCCCTCCTAACAAGATTAGCATATTTGTCAAGTAGCTTAGGGATCATTTGGTTCATATGAGCGATCCCATTATTGTTTCCCTCTTTTCACAATGGAAGTCCTTGTGTTTTTATGGCAAAGCTTTTTTTTCTTTTTTTCAGGGTGGGGAAGTCGATGACAATCATCTACCATCATCATCCAACATGATTAGCTTTGAATTATCCAATGGCCATCCTTATGGACCACAAGTTCCAATGACAATGGATGACGATCAATATGTTGAGTATCAACTAGATGACTTGTCAGGGTTTCCATGTGATGTAGAGGAGGAAGAAAGGGTGAGCAATTTGTATGTCCTTGTGAAATGACGTTGGGCTTTTTAATAACTTTCTTTTCTGCATATTTTAGATGTTCATGGAAGCAGTAATTGCATCATTAAAGGATTTAGACATGAGGTGTCCCCAGCCAGGAGAACAGCAAGCCACTGTCAGTCCCAATACCATCAAATCTTCACAGGAAAATAATCTATCATCCATCACAGAACATTATGATTCTTTGAAGACAATAGAGCAACATGATCCTGCAAAGACCGAACCCACTTCATCTCCACTGCTCAATGGTAATATTTCAACAACCGCACAATCATCACTTGATCTGAGCATGTCATCCACAGGACCAGCATCTGATGCTTCTGCATCTACGGTTGAATCAGGAAGCACGACCACTTCTGTTGCATCCACGATTGAATCAGGAAGCACAACCACTTCTGCTCGTAGTGATACTTCAGTAAGTATCCAGAGCTCAACAGATACTGACTTGTCAAGTAACACAAAAGCCACATTGACAGTAGAACGGAACCCAGCAAGCCACATTATAGACGGTTTGATGCGTCGATGGGATTTCAACCTATTCCGAAACAATCGATGAAAATTATAAGGGGACTTTTCTTTTTGGGGTTTCAACAGTGATAATTTGTTTTGTAATTAAGATAGTAGCAACAATTTAGTCCTGTAAGATGCTGTGATACATAAAAGGAAAGGAAGGAAAATAGGTCCACTGAATGTGTTGAAAGTTGATTGGGTTGGTTTCTATTTGATACGAATTACTTTGTATTGTTCATTTGATGAAAGGCTTGTAGTTATTATTATTTTTTTCCCACAATCAAGGAAACATGCCCTTCAATGCCATTTACTTTTGTTCTCCTCTATTTACTTGTTTATGGTCAACCATGTCAATTAGATTGAATTGAAAGATGTTTCTATCTTTCTAAGAAATTACTTTCATTCAATGTATAGGTATATATATACAAGCTTAGAAGACAATAATTCTTATAATTTACTGTCATTCTACCTACCATATCAGACTGTAATATACACAATTTGTGCAGCCTGTAATATGTCAGACTACACCCTACAAATTTACTACCATTTTACCTACCATATTAGACTGTAACATACATAATTTGTGCAGCCTGTAACATGTCAGACTGTAGCCTGTAATTTGTGCAGCCTGTAACATGCAAACTGCTGCATATAACACAGTCCTGTAACATGGTCTGACTATTAGAGCCATACAATCTGGCAGTCAGATTGTAATATTACAGCCTCTGACATCTATGTTGTCATCCCCCCTCAAATTGATGCTGGTCGATCAAGAAGCATCAATTTGCCCACGAGAAACTGATGACGTTGTCGTGTCATGGCCTTAGTAAAGACATCAGCTATCTGGAGGTTATTGGAAATATAAGGAAGAGAAATAATATGAGTGTCTAAGGCTTCATGAATAGAATGACAATCCACCTCAATATGCTTAGTACGCTCATGGTAAACAGGATTAGCAGCAATCTGAATTGCACTAGTGTTATTAGCATGAAGTGGAGTGGGATTAGGTTGAGAGAAACCAAGCTCAGCTAGAAGTCCACGAAGCCAAACAATCTCAACACAAGCAGTAGATATAGCACTATATTCTAACTCCGTAGTAGATTTAGAAACACGATCTTGCTTCTTGCTCTTCCAAGAAATCAAGGAATTACCAAGAACACATGCACCAATCCGTGATAGATCGGTGAGTATCAGGACATCAGCCTAATCAGCGTCACTATAAGCAACAAGATGAAAAGAAGAACCAGCTGGAAAGAACAAGCCACGACAAGGTGTTCCACGAAGATATCGAATGATTCGATGAACAGCAGCTAAATGTAGATGAC
>CATIWM010094893.1:0-33524 GCA_949671775.1 Mallotus repandus | reverse complement strand
AGAGTAATATCATTTTAACTTTCTTTAAAATGATGATGAAATTTCCTATATTATTCGATTATTGTATACATATTTTACTATTCATAAATATGTATTATACTATTCATAAATAGTATTTTACTATTCATAGATACATAATTTTAAAAAAAAATAAATCTTCAATTGTAACGTATAACACCAAACCTTTCCAAGATATTATTTCCAATTTTATTAGTAACGTTTATAACATAATTTGATTGAATTAAACGCTTTGTTGAATGGTTTGTTTTAAACGTCCATCTCGGGCTATATGAGACGAGGTGTGACACCTTTGCCATCTCTACCATAGCTTCTTGACATAGTGACTGCAGCAACACCATTGCCACCTCTGCTGCCACCACTACCACAACTATAGCCTCCTAACACAATGGTTACATCACCACTATCGCCGCCGCCGCGCCACAACCGCCACCACCACAACCTTCGCTACCAACACAACCACAATCATAACCTCCACTACCTCTACAACCATCACAACGTTTGCTAGCTCCACCATCACAATCTCATAACTTCAAATTAAAATTAATTAAATGTGCATGATTTAAATTTTTTTATAAAATAAATAAATTGAAAATTAAATATTATAATATGAATCATGGTAATTATTATATTAAATAAAATTATTATTATTATAAATTTCATCAAAAAATCATGAGAATATGAAAATTTTCAAAATGAAAAGTAACAAACAAATTGATTTTCTATTTTTCTATTTTCTATTTTGAAAAATAAAAAAATCGGAAAAAAAGAAGACCATAAAAGGAAAATCAAAAATATTTTTCAAAACTAAACAACCCCTTAGGTTTTTTTTGTTGGAGAAGAGGGAGTCGATGGTGTTTTTGATTTGAAGAGAGAATGAAGAAGCTTAGGGCTTTTTCTGATATCAAAACTCAAAACTATTTAGTTTTGGTAAAACTATGTAGTTTTGGTAAAACTGTGTATTTTTGTTTAGACCTATATTAGATACTTTGGTTAATATCAAAACATAAAATTAAATTCTGTAGTTTTGTTTAAGTTTGTATTAGGTCATTATGTTAATCCCAAAACTATGTAATTTTATAATAAAACTACATAGTTCTTTTATTATAATTAACATTTTAAATCATATATATTTTTAAATAACTTAAATAATATTTATTAAAATTTAAATTTTATCTTATTTATTTAATATCAATGCTAATTTAATGAAATCCATAGAATTTTATTATAAATATGTAATTCATATTCTATTTTTTAAGCAATTCTTATTCTATTTAACAATTTAAAATTTAATTTACTAATAAATTAGTATTATATACCATTTATTTAAGACTAATAATTTATATAAATCTTATTGGCTGATACTCGATATAAATCTAATTATTTATACTAAAATTAACTACTTTCTATGATATTAAATTATCAAATGATAACTCTCACTAAATTTATGGAATTTGTTAATTATTAATGTTGATTGATACTAAATTATATAACTTTAGCATTTTCATTATATTTATTAGCTTAATATTAAATTAAATATCATATATCAAAACTCGATTATGTGTAATAATATAAAGATTATATCAAGACTATATGTGTGTCTCAAAACTATATATTATTAATACAATATGCAATTGACAATACTAATTTATGCTAAAGACTGAAGATAAACATTATGCACATTATTGAATGAAGTCAATTTTGAAGGATTATTGGAATTCGAACTCTCTGTTTAGTTTTCCATTAATATTACAACTTAATCAAAACCAAGCAAGTGATATAAAAATATAATAATAATACTATTAATACACGGCTTTCTATTGTAATCAAAACAATGACAATGCTAGCTATGATATTTTAAATGAATATTAATTTATTCTTGATCTACTTCAAATAATTCTTATTTTAAATTTCTTAAACTATTAATATTAGACTAATCAAATAAATAAAGATACTAAAAAAGATTCAATAATTGATGGCATGAGATAAATAAAATATAAAACTCTATTTTATTTATTTTTTTATAGAACCTCTGGACTTTTTTGTAAAGAAAGTTTAACTTTGAATCAAATTGGTACATTTTCAAATTTTTTATGGATCATAAAACGTTTCTGGATAACCAATTTAAAATTAAATAGAAATTTAATAACTAAAAAAATACAAATTGAAATTTGGTAACCAAAATGAAATAGAGACAAACTTTACCTCTTGTTTGGGTCAATTACATTAATGAATTCATTTGATTTTCAAATGAATTTTAAATTGAATTCATTTTCAAATAAATTTTAAATTTATTTAAACCAAACACATTTCATCAATAAGAATGGATTTAGTGTAAAGCAATTCCACAAAATTAAAAAGTTAAAATTGAAAATGAACTTTACAAAATTTTCATTTAACCAAGCACACTTACTTTAATTTACAAATGAATTCCATAAATCACCAAGTAAATAAAATAACTTCAAATCAGGTTACAAAACAAAGCATGTATTAATAATACATTTAACTTCCACACTTGAAACCATTATTGTTTCCAAGCTTAAATACTTCAAGTAATTGAAGTAGTAACTAAACTGAGTTGAAACATTTTAATGCATCAATTCAAGTTCATAAAACAACATAAAAATATCCTTTTATTGCTGTTATAAAAATATTTAAAAGGCTTGAACATCCACTTACCAATACAACTTATAATCACACAACCCGGTTCACCGAATTTGTTTAATGTGCACCTTCACTTTCCTTGCCTTTTCCAGCACCTAAAATATACAATTTCATTTATAAATCATTAATATAATATTCTGATATACTACTCTAACCATGCAGCCCCCAAATGATATGCATAAAATGCAATTAGGCTTAATTCTACAAATCAACTTCATTGACTCTAAAATAGATGTTTTCAAGCCAAAATTAGAAAATTCACTCCGACCTGTACAAAAGAAATTTTAACCAGACTTAGATATATATGTCTAGTATCCTAAATAAAAATTTTACTTCAATTTCTCAACTATTAAAGGGCTTAAGGATAGCTCAACATAATCAGCTTCAATAATCCTGGCAGATAGAGCAACTAAAAGTATGACCTCGATTGACCATGTTACAAATGAAATTAGCTCCAATTCAAAACTAAAAAGTTTTAGATAAATCTTTCAAGTTTTCCCAGAATAAAACAAAAATTAATTTTGAGTTTCCTAGTTCAAGATACACCAAAAATACCAAGACTATTTCTTAACTTATGAACTTTATAAACCTGGTTTACAAGCTAACTTTGAAAAATTTCCGGGACTTATATAAAAGGAATTTTGAGCTGAAATTTAAATAACTCATTTATATATATGTCTATAATATTCCTTAAAAATTGCACATCAATTGGATAACCAAAAAAATAATTATAGATAACAAATTATAACTAATTCAAAGAAGCTAACAGACTGAACAATAAAATATTTTCTCTAATTAATCGAACATAGAGACTGAATCATATCGAGCTTAAAGAATAAAAATTTTAGATAACTCTTCAAAGTTTTAAGATCATCAAATAAAACTTAATAGGGATCTCTCTAGCTCAAGTTATGATTGAAAAACTGATACTGTTAAACCAGACCTCTAAAACTTGAATTCTGCATGTTATAAACCCTAATCCAAATCAACCAAAACAAGTAAATTACTTACCAATTTGATCAATAAAGCCTTTAAGGATGATAATTAATGGCCTGAAATGGCTTTAATATTCCAAAATTAGCTTGTAAAAATCAGCTTCACTTGAAGAATTCTTAACTCTCTTTAGCTCTCTCTTTTTTCCTTTTCTTTTCTTTTCTTTTCTTCTCTCTTTTTCTCAACAATGAACTCTCCTCCCTAAGCCACGACTTTAAAGAATAATCCAGACCCAATTTAGACAGATTTTTTGTAAAATATTCACTAAAGCCCTTAATGAAATGACTTTGTAACCTATAAAACCTCGACCTTTCAATTATACATTTTAACACAACTATTTATTGCAATTGAGTCCAAATCATTCTAAAATTTTTAATTCTCATCCTTTATTTCATTTTTATGCCAAATCCCTTTTATTCTCAAAATTTTACTCATTTTGAGTGACATCAAAATTCTAAAATTTTCACTCTTTATTCGAGTACAAATCACGGTTAATATGATACACTAACTTGATTACAATTACTAACTTATACTTAAATTCTATCAACATGTATGTAAATGCAATGTATAATGAATGCAAATTTACTTTTAGTTAGGGTACGGATGTGACAAAAATGCCCATTTAAACTCAACAATAATAAATAAATTTATTATTCGTATTTTATTCCAAAATTATCACAAATTAACTAATAATTGGAAATAATATTAAAAATTATTCTTCATACTTTTATTAATCCAAAAATAGTCTAAAATAGAATAATTAACACCAATTTCAATTAAAATAAAATAATTAACAACAATTTCAATTAAAATAAAATAATTTACTAAATTCGAATAATTTTCCAAAAATACATATTTAGACATAAATTACAAAATTTCAATTAAATATCACAATTCAATCTATTTACATAATAAAAGCACAAAAGATATTTATTTCCAAAATAAATAATAAAATCCTAATTTATAATTAAATTATATCAATAAAATTTATTCTTCCAATTGTTTTGCAATTAAATATCATTAATTACAAACAATTTTTTAAATTGCTGAAATATATAATAGACATAACCAAAAACTCATTTAAGCTTAAAAATAATAATTAAAATTATTATTTATATTTTTTTTTTGGAAATTACTAATAATTAGCTAAAAATAGAAATTAATAGATAAAAATTATTTTAATACTATTTGTTACTCAAAAACTATCTGAAACATAATAATTAACAATAATTTCATCTAAATTATAAAAATTACTAATTTATACTAATTTTTCAAAAATTAATTTCTCACATAAACCTTCAAACATTTATAATAAAAATTCTACACATAATTTTAATAAACTTGCCTCACGAAGTTTAATCTATATAATTAATAGAATTTATTAAAAATATAAAAATTTTCCTATTCGAAAATATCCGGAACAGTAACGTGAACAGTACCCGACGCCGAAAAAATTCAGAAAAATAATTAAAAATAATATCTAGCATGCTTATAACCTCTAGATCATATACCTCAAAGCAATTTCATCTAATAAAATCAAATTAAAGCTTAATTTAATAAATTAATCAAAATAGTCTAGAATTTAATTACTCAAAATTGGAGTAATTACCGAAGTTATTTCTTGAAATTAATTGAGGAATTACATTGCCCAGGACATAAGGAAGAGATTGAGCCCTTCCACTTCGCTTGAGGACACCAGGAAAGTTGCAGGAGAGGAGAAGAAGTTTCGGAACTAGGAAACACAGAAGAGAGAAGAAGATGAAGCTTGCCGAAGATGGAGCTGACAAATGGCTGGTGGAGGCGAGCTAACGATGTCGTGACCGGTGGAGGTCGCGACACAAGGACGCTGGAGCAGGGGCTAGTTTAATCGGGGAAGAGGAGTGTCACGACCCAAACCAAAGGTATGTGACCGGCACTAGGGAATGGAAATACATAAAGTAACAGAAACCCGTAGCAAGCCTTAAAATTTTTTTTCGCGGAATGAAATAATACACTTAACAATAAATCATAATAAATGCACCATATTATACAATATTTCAAGTTAAATACAATACAAAATACCGATAATACATAGTTGAATTTACTACTGCTGTGTCTAGAATTCAGTTACACAGTATACAAATTAAATTAACATACATAATGCAGCCGGTTTAGAACGAACTTGGTACAAACTATGAATACTAGCAGATAGACCGTGAGGTCTTGAAAAAATAAGTTGAGAGGAATCAAACCTCACTGAGTGAATCAATTTTATAAAATGTACGATGATTTTAAAACCATTTGTTAAAACCCTTTTTTTAAAAAAACAATATAGAATAAAATAGTTATAATTATCAAAATCATTTACTTTTCTCAATAATATTTATATAAAGTCTTTTTAAAATTCCTTAAATCAATTTAACATGAAATCATCATATAAAAATATTTAAAATATTTATTTTGGTGGAAAACCTGGTAGAACACCTAAATCATTATTCTAATAGCATTTCGGCTCTCTTAATCCAAGTGACTGTAATCCTGAGAGCAATGCATCAATCGAGTTACTGCCACAGTCATTTCACTTATTCCATATTGATGTCCCGAGAGCAAGCTCAACCAAGTTACATCCCTTTTTCTTTTCTTTTACCGGCCCGAGAGCACTAGCTCCACCAAGCTCTAACCATTAACATTTTAATTACATACTGAAATCTTACCCGTGCGCACGCAGTCCTAGTGGTACCCACTAGGTAGCACGTTCTACCATTATCTCAAAATCAATCCGAATTATAAATAATTAAATCAAATAAATAAATCATTAAATAATGAATAAATAAACAATTAAATCAATAAATAAAGAATAACGAATAATTTTTCTTTTAAACATGCTTTATTTTTAGATTCTAGAAAATACACTGAAACACACACAATACACATGTCAAAAAATTAACTCACAGGTTGAGCGTGCCGAGCGACGCGTTCTTTGTTGCCCTGGTACTACAGCTCGTGCCCCAGAGTTCTCTAAAATAAATAATATTTATTTAAAATATGCTCGTAAAAATAAAATAATTAAATTTATAAAAATTTTCAGAATTATGAAAATTAAAGGAATTGACGAAATAGACTCGATCTAAGACACAACTCATCTAAAACTAGAATTTCGACACAGGCCGATGTCACGCTTTATGAGAAATCTACCAAAAATTTGGTAGAATCTCCTCTGTAAAACGGACATCTCTCTGCTAAAAGTAGAGTCGTTCCTGCACAAAAACACACTTTGAATATTTCACAACACCAAATCTCAGGTTGGGCCCCCGAACTACACTAAATACCCAATCGAGAACCAATTTCATAATAATCATTAAAATAATATAATTTTAAATAAATTACCAAAAATCTTAAAATCTCATTTAATATATTAATATATATACTTAAAATTTATTATTTATAAAATTTCGGAAATTCATAAAAATATATTTTAACTCTAAATATAATTAAATCATCAAATAATTAAATAATGTAATATTTATATACATTTTATATTATTTCCGAAAATTAATCTAAAATCAACAAAATATACAAAAATACTAATTTAGCTGATAAAATTAATTTATACCTTTTAGTAATCAAAATTATCATTATACATGGTAATTAACTATTAATTCACCAAAAATCAATTTAAAATCAAATGATACAATTTTCTCAAAAAGTTATATTTTTCACATATAACTTCCAAAAATTATAATTAATTATCTGTAATTAATTTTACAAAATTTCCTTCACAAAAGTTACTCCAAATAATATATAGTATTTATTAAAATTATTAAAAATTTTGGGCTAGGAATAGTAACCTGAACCAAAATTTACAAAAATTAAAAATAAATCCAAAAAATATAGAAAAATTATTTTTGCATAGCATTCAATCTCTACTCAACATTTAGCCTAAAACTCACTTAATTTACAAAAAATTAGCAAAAACTCAAAAATGCATTTACCTCGCTTCAAGTCGATCCGAAAGGAGATCGAAGAAACCAAAGGTAGATTTGAGAAGCTTGGAAGGAGATGAATTCAACGACACCGAAATCAAGGCCAAACATCGCCGGAGTCGTCGTCGGCGACCAAGTCGAATTCTAGCCAAATCAAAAGCAAAACCATAGGAAGGAAAGAGAAGCGGTTGGGCGGCTGAACGGTGAGTTGGGCAGCGCGACATGGTGACAATGGTGAGACGTGGTGGTGGTATGGTTCGGTTCCGGTGGAGAAAAGAAGAAAGAAAGAAAGAAGAAGAAGAAGAAGAAAGAGAAAAAGCTGAAAAAAAATTTTGTTTAGCCTTTTTTTAATAATAATAATAATAATAAAATATTAATTTACCCATCAATCACCATATAAAATACATAATAAAATATAAAATAATAATTAGTAAAAATTTACTAAAATATCATTAACACACTTTTATAAAATAATAATTAAAATAATATTCAACGCCAAAATTTCAAATTAAATTTTCACTAAATAATAATCTTAATATTAATAAAATATTTATTAACCCTGCAAGTCTCAGAAATATATTTTATAATTTTAAAAATAATTCGAGCGTTTACAAGGAGAAGGGAAGTAGAATAAATAGAATAGGAAAGAAAGAAAAAAATTAAGTGGCTACTGCCACTTTCACGTTTTGAAATTATTATCATTATTATTATTTTCAAAAGTACAAAAAGGAAAAAAATTAAAATAATATTTTTAAATTAAAATATCGTCTCTCACAAGTACATATACACAATGTAATATATATATATAGAATATAATCTAATAATTATATTTTATTAAAACACTCACATGCATACACTCAATTATTTTCAAGATATAGATAAAATACACTATATCCTTAATTCACATAAATAATAATAATAAAATTATGATTAATACCAAAGTTTAGCATAATTTCACAAAATAACCATAATTTCATAAATTAATAAAATAATTATTAACACTGCAAATCCCAAAACATTAATTTTATAATTAATAAAAGTTCAGGTTATAATAATCTCCCCCCTTACAAAAATTCGTCCTCGAATTTTAATTAAAAACAACTGAATATTAAAATTTATCGAGGAAAAAGGTAAGGGTAAGCCACCCGCATCTCAACCTCAGTCTCTCATGTGTGCCCCCTCTGCATTGTTGTTCCTTCATAATACCTGGACCTTCAGAATTTGCTTCGAACGCAACTGGCAAACTTGACAATCAACAATCGCAACTGTTTCTACCTCGTACGTCAGATCTTTCCACTCTCTAGGGCTGTAACACGTGCGACAGATCATAAATATACTTCCTAAGCATTGAGACATGGAACACTGGATGTACTTACAATAAATTCGGAGGCAAAGCCAATCGATACGCAACCATGCCAACTCTCTCCAAAACCTCGAAATGCCCTATGTATGTCAGTACCAACTTCCTTTCTTATACCATCATCATCGGTCACCATCAACTAACTAATATGCTCAAGCATAAGCCAACCTATACTATTTGTTAATAACATTCACCTTTTTTCCTTAAACTCCATGTTTTCAATTATCATAACTAATAGCCTCTTTCATTGTTCTTCTTACAACTTTATACTTTATTAATTCCTTGCTTATTCCTCTCCATGACCATATTTCTATACACCATGGCACATTTAACATTTGTTTTCGCAACTATGCTTACATCCACCTATCATCCAAATCTTGTAGTAGATTTTCAATATATATCACAAATTCTAATTGCTAGATTAGTAATTCACCATCTAAGAACCACAAAGTTTTAATGCCTCCTATTGTCAGCAGAACCCATCAAACTTATACTCATTATTTATCATCCTAAATATTCAATTCATCATCAATCTTCAGTCTAACCAGAGATTCGTCTATCATAATTTCACTAAGCTACTCTGATTTACTACTTTATATATTCAACTTATCCTTCTCAAGGTATCTGGCATAGTTTAAATGATACTATCTCAGCTCGAACTTAAGGCTTTCACTTAATCTTCAAAGATATGCACTTATTTCTTATAAATTCAACAGTTAAATCCTCAAGTCAGCTTGGCTTATAACTACACCTTTAGTTTTCTTAAACTGAAACAACGCCAATTAAAAATTTAAGTTCGTAATTCCATTTTCTTACTCCACACATTTACTCTCACAACCACTATCTTGTTGCATTCACACCTCATATAATCTATGAATTATGCACATACTATCGTATATCAATTTTTCTTACTTGCTAAATTCATGTAATTCACACATACCCACAATGCTAGTGTTATATCATTATAGAGTTGTGCTTAATAATATATTCAAGTCTCTTTAATACATTTCACTTATTATCATTAATTTCCATATCAACTCTTAAGATCAAACCTCAACACAATTAATATGAAAAAGCTTATATTACTATGATTATCTTAACTGCAAATGAAATTATTAAATCAATTAACTATGCCTTTGTTTACATCAAACAGTTTAGCCTCATCTTGTCTCGGCATTGCAATTATTCTAACTTCCTTAAAATTTCAATAGGTCTACCATCAAAGCATTAATTGATTATCTCATATCCTTAAGGTTTTCAATATTCCTTCTTCCACTGTGTTATTGTCATATCATCTCTTAATTAAACTAAATATCAAGCTTAAGCTTACCTACACATTTATCTTTTTTTCTAGCCTTTCTCATATCCGCACTTTCCTTAGTGGGATAAATCTCCCCGAAACACTTACATAAATTCTCATAAAGTATCATTTCATTAGTTGATCTATTATTCGATCTCCATAATTATTATAATTCAACTCTTATATCATAAAATGGAATAAATCACCCTATTATACCATTGAATATAAATTCCAGCCATCATTCAGATAAAGTTTCAATAAAGTCGTCAACATCTGCAATGTCTGTCACCCTTATTCAAAACCTCAATCCTTAATTTCATTATAAATTATAATTTCTAGCCTCATAGGATAATCCTATATATATATATATATATATATATAAATACACACATCTTTACCTTTCATCCTTGTATCCCAAGATAGATTAAAACAATGTGTGACTCCATTAATTATAAATCATATACCTAATAAACACTAAATTCCAATAGACTTATTATTAGCTATAAATTTTATCGACTTGTAAACCATGATCTCTACCTATGCTTCTAGCTCTAATTATTTTCATCTTCCTAAACTCCAAAATCAAATAACTTCAATAATCTGTATCACTAAGGTTTCGATTCATCAACCAATATCCTCCAAATTTAATATTTATTACTTCATATAAAACAAGCTTAAATCACTTCAAATAACTTCAATCATAATAAATACATCAATAGCAATAATAAGTTCATCAAGCAAACTTCACAAAAATTCAGTTCACAAACATATTCTTAAATCATGTCATAAACATGTTAAATTGCCTATAAAATCATTAACCAGCTCTTTAAAACATCTTCATCACAAAACTCGATCTTATCCGTAACTTAAATCAAAACCAAGGAAAACACAATCAATCATCTTTTTATATGCACTCATAGTTGTGTCCTAGAAATCCCTAGCAACTATGGGCACAAAATGTCTTACCTCTATCTCTCAGTAAACCAGAGTAGCGTAATGTTGAGCTAACAAATCCATTTCCAAAATCATGCCAGAGTCAATTACACCCCAAAGGACTAAATCCGCAAATAACTCTCTAAATTTCAGTCATCAACTCAGATGCTAATATATATACTGAACTTATCCTATAACATACAGTTTTACCAGTCTCCTCTTACACTGTATCACGTCTATTAAATAATGATTAAAGAGTTCACAAGTATTCTTTTCAACTGACCACTCTTCTCTTACTCTGCACAATAGTCACCACGTATAATTATCCCCCTTGAAGGTGGATAGAAGTATTTTGGAAATCATTCTTTAAGCTCCAATCATGTCACAGTAGTCACATATAGCTAATTTGGTTATGTGTACCAATCTTATGTTGTGGTCAAAATTAACAACTTCACCATCACAAAGTACAAAAGTGTTTTGTTCGCATTAGACATCTTATGATTCCTTCATCAAAACATATTCAAAAAAATTGTCATACTTGGTTAAGCGCTATCAAGCCTTCATCAAACCTGGCTATCATAGCCACAGCTGCTTCATGTTCTAGTTCTAAAAGCTACCTGCTCCACTTATGGTAAATGCTCTGGCCTATGAGTTACAACTGCCTTTTACATACCCCTAAGCTACGGGTGGAATAGGAGTAGAAACTAGAATCAAAACTCCAACTTAAAAGGACTACTTATCCATACATACTGTCTCTGCAGTACAAATAGTTCGCATTTACCTCATTTGAAAAGACGCAGAAACCAACAAGGTTCAAAACATGGAATATACGCAAAACTGACATACACGCAAAATTCTAGAAACAACAATGATAACAACAAATATCCTAACGGTTACACGGAAATCTATAAGCAACGAAAACCTTTCAAGTACATAGTCAAACCTAATCTGCTGCAGTAGTCTAAAAGAAAACTCAACTCTACTAACCTAGGTCCAACAAGACTAAACCTAGGCTGTGATACCAACTTTGTCATGACCCAAACTCAGGAGTCATGACCGACGCTAGGGAACGGGAATTCACACGAATCTGGAACCCGTAGCAAGCCTAAAATATAAAACCCATACAAACATGACCACAAATATACCTCAGAATTTAAAACTTTTAATAACGTAATGAAATACCGATAAATAATATATAAATAAAATATTTTACAAACATTCAAATACACTATCTTAGTCACTGCTAATAAAATGTACTACAACAAATATGTACTACTACTGTAGTGTCTACAATTATAAGAAAGTTCATATTAAAAATTTACACAAGTCAGCTGGAGAGGAAAGAGTCCGGCGAAGAGTAATACTATGAAAGTTCTGACGAGAAGAATCCTAAAAATTAATAAAGGGGGGTCAGACCTCACTGAGTGCATTATTATTATATATATACATGCAACCTAAGCATACAGGAAACCAAGCATCGATGTAATATATTTATATTTATATTTATAGTTATTTAATTTATACACACATTTCAGGCAAATGCTCAAAATACTTTTCATATAAACACAGGAGATGCAAACAAGTGGAGGATCTGAGTAGAACCCTAAGAATGTTTGGAACCTCAATACTGAACTTCACTGGCCATAAGGCCCACTTAAATCCAATAATATTTCTTGTTTCTAATTTGGTAGTGGACTGGCCCCGAGACACTAAGTCAACCGAGCTTCAACAGTCTCGCTACCAGTAAGACTAGCCCCGAGACACTAAGTCAACCGAGTTTCAGCAGTCTAACTAGTGGTATGACTTGCCTGAGACCCTGAAAGGTCCATTGAGCTCCTGCAGCCATATCACTCTCAACCACAAATCTCAATAAATCATTTAATCATTTAACACATCAATCATTATATCATAACCTAGCATCTAGCGTACTGTTGTGCAACAGTCCTAGTATAACGCACTAGGTAGCACGTTCTATGACAATCCTCCAAATCAATATATTAAAAAATATATATATATTGCAATCATATAAAAATATGAACAACATCCAAATTCACAAATAAGAATTGCATTTACATATATAAAACACATATATAAAATAATACAATAATTAAAAATGAATCCAATATAGCATGTTAAATGTCACATTTAATTAAAATATGGATGCCAATAATATTTTTCTACATGCAATGCATACATAAAATAATAACTCATTGGTCTGCGCTCCTCTGCACTGACTCGATTGGCCTTGTCCTGAAGGTCTTGGTCTCGATGCAACTATAGGGAACATAACAATAAATAAATAATTAGAAATTATTTCTTAATTTTATACTTTCTAGATCTCTAAAGAATGACTCGATCTAAGACTTGACTTGAATAAAAATACTAGACTAGACACCGACCGATGTCACGTTTTATGAGAAATCTACCAAAAAATTCAGCAAAGTTTCCTTTGTAAAACAGACATCTCTCTACAAAAGTAGAGCCAAACCTGCATGCAAACACACTTCAAAATATTTTGAGGCTCAACATTTCGGGTTGGGCCCCCGAACTACGAATTAAGCCACGCCGAAAATCAACATCACAATATATATATAAAAATATAATAATTTCTCAAATTACCAAAATATCTCATAAAAATATTAAAAACCTTTATTTTCTAAATAAATAATAAAATTCTAGTTTTTAAATAATATTTTTGCTAATAAATCCATAAATGGAATAAAATTCCAATTTTACAATTAAATTAGCATAAATTGCAAATAATTATTAAAATCAATTATTAACATCATAAAAATAATAAAATGCCCATTTAAACTCAAAAATAATAAATAAATTTATCAATCGTATTTTATTCCAAAATTATCACAAATTAACTAATAATTGGAAATAATATTAAAATATATTCTTCATACTTTTATTAATCCAAAAATAGTCTAAAACAGAATAATTAACAACAATTTCAATTAAAATCAAATAATTTACTAAATTTGAACAATTTTTCAAAATTACATATTTAGACATAAACTACAAAATTTCAATTAAATACCACAATTCAATCTATTTACATAATAAAAGCACAAAAGATATTTATTTCCAAAATAAATAATAAAATCCTAATTTATAATATAATTATGTCAATAAAATCCATTCTTCCAATTGTTTTGCAATTAAATAGCATGAATTACAAATAATTATTTAAATTGCTCTAATATATAATAGACATAACCAAAAACTCATTTAAGCTTAAAAATAATAATTAAAATTATTATTCATATATTTTCCGGAAATAACTAATAATTAGCTAAAAATAGAAAATAATTCAGAAAAATTATTTTAATACTATTTATACTCAAAAACTATCCAAAACATAATAATTAACAATACTTTCAACTAAATTATAAAAATTACTAATTTATACTAATTTTTCCAAAAATTAATTTCTCACATAAACCTTCAACCATTTATAATAAAAATTCTACACATAATTTTAATAAACTTGCCTCACGAAGTTTAATCTACATAATTAATAGAATTTATTAAAAATATAAAAATTTTCCGACACGGAACTATCCGGAACAGTACCGTGAACAATACCTGACACCGAAAAAATTCAAAAAAATAATTAAAAATCATATCTAGCATGCTTACAACCTCTAGATCATATATCTCAAAGCCATTTCATCTAATAAAATTAAATTAAACCTTAATTTAACAAATTAATAAAATAATTAGGAATTTAATTACTCAAAATTAGAGTAATTACCGGAGTTATTTCTTGAAATTAATCGAGGAATTACGTTGCCCAGGATGTAAGGAAGAGATTGAGCCCTTCCACTTCACCTGAGGATGCCGGAAAAGTCACCGGAGAGGAGAAGAAGGTTCGGCCAACTAGGAAACACAGGAGAGAGAAGAAGATGAAGGTTGCCGAAGATGGAAGGGACGACTAGTTGGTAGAGGCGAGCTGGCGACGTCGTGACCGGTGGATGTGGCGGCTCAGGGAAGCTGGAGCAGGGGCTGGTCTGATCGGGGAAGATGAGAAGGGAAGGAGAAAAAATAGAATAGGAAAGTAAGAAAAAAAAAATTAAGTGGCTACTGCCACTTTCACGTTTTGAAATTATTATTACTATTATTTTTTCAAAAATACAAAAAGGACAAAAATTAAAATAATATTTTTAAATTAAAATATCTTCTCTCACAAATACATATACACAATGTAATATATATATATATATATATAATACTCTAATAATTATATTTTATTAAAACACTCACATGCATACACTTAATTATTTTCAAAATATATATAAATTACACTATATCCTTAATTCACATAAATAATAATAATAAAATTATGATTAATACCAAAGTTTAGTATAATTTCACAAAATAACCATAGTATCATAAATTAATGAAATAATTAGTAACACTGCAAATCCCAGAAATTTAATTTTATAATTAATAAAAATTTAGGTTATAACACAAATTAGAATTTAATTGATAATTAGCTCAAAGTTCAGGATAGAATTGATAGTTTTCCCCATGTGATTTTATTTTCTAATACTTTAATATCCTATCAACTAACGTCATCATTATTTTGCAATAAAACTTTAATATAACACTCCCTTTTAATAATATAAATGTTTTATATGTGATTTAACATCAATATAACTATTCAAATACCTTCAAAAATATTACAAATTTATTTTAAAAATTATTTTTATTCAGAATAAAATAAAAATTACATCTTATTTTTAATTATTATAAATTTATTTTAATTAGTTGAATGTTATAGTACTAAGGTAAATAATTTTACTATTAAAAATTCATATTATTTTAACATTATATAATATATTTTTACCATTTTTTTTATTTTTCCAAACTACTTACATTAGCAAAAACTTATAATGACAATCACAAGCATACAATTCATTCCACATCAAAAATTAAATTCTTAATTAATATTAATTTATTTTATAGATTATTTTGTTGTCTATCTCTAAATAAATCTAATTTAGAAATCAAATAGAAGAAATTAACTTTATCTACCATCCTTCAGTATTGTGGACGATAACAATAAATATTCGTCAAATCTACAAAAACACAATCATATTATCTATTTGCTATTTATTAATTGATTTTATTATATTGTTCATATGGTATTATATTTATGAAATAACCATATTTTTTTTTGTTTTAGGGCAATTTTATAGATTTCCAATTAACTTTTTATAGTGGACAAGCTAGCTTAATAAAGGTATATTTTTTTTACTTGGATTGTTGAAAAATACATGTTTGAAACTTGCTTTCCTTTTACGTATTTTCTTCATTTTAATAATTTAACTATTATGGGGATTTAAATAAAAAAAGATTTATTTAATTTACATATTCAATCAATGTTTTATGGATTGTCACATTTTTTAAGGTGCTATTCAAAATTGTCACCAACGTCTAACGGTCATAAGGTATGGAAGTAGCTATTCAAATATTTTTTAAAGACAAACATTTTTGCATGTGTAAAAGCAAAGTTATTATTTCTATATTCAAAAGCTATTTAAATAATCTTTAAAAAAAATCTACTTAAATAATGTATAGTTTTTATTTTTTTGAAACTACCTAATTAATTTATATGAAGTATTTTATTTTATTGAATTTTAAAATTTTAATAAAATATATTTAAGTGTGTGGATCCATTACTAGTTCATTTTAACTAGAGATGAAATTATTGTTATCCTAAAATTAGAACTTTAAATGTGTCGGATTGGTCATAAGCTCCTCAAAGTTGAAAACTCATTTGATATTGAATATATTATACATATAAATACAAAATTTTATTTAAATATACTATTAGGATAAATATTATATTTTTTTATAAAATATATTATAATTGTTTTTTTTAATTTAGTAGTAACTAATCTTAATTTCTATGTTATAGTTTTAAAATTTATCTAGACTCAATTTAGACTTGTAAATACTTCGTGAAATAAATTGAACTCAAATTTATCTTGATAGTACTTTAATCAAGGTTAAACTATTCGAGCTCCAATTAATTCAACTTATTTACAGTGTTATGTAAAATAATTGCAGTATTTTGATGGTGCGACTCATTTTGTTGATGATTTAGTGATAGTAAGTTTTAAGTTTCTTGATGCATCACGATGAGATAAAAAAAGAAATTGAAGGTTTTGTAAAGGCAAATGAAGGAAGAGGAAAAAATTTTTAAAATAAATTATTGATTCACAACTTAAAAATAATTTATAAAAATAAAAGAATGAGTTTTTTTTTTTTTCATTTTAAGTTTTAGATGAAGTGGTTAATTCTCAACACCACAAGGGGGAAAAACATAGAGGGACGGGGTTCGAACCCTTCTCTCCACAACTAAATGTCCGCACCTTTTACCACTTGAGCTACTCGTAGGGGACAAAAGAATGAGATATTTATTAAAAAGGAATTATATATATATATATATATATATGTAATTTTTCTTCAATTTCTTTTCCCTCTCCATAGCCAAATAAAATTTTTCTATTGCTTTCCCTTTCCCACCGAACGACCCTTAAGATTTCAACAAAGTTTTCAAAATTGAGTGTATGGAAGCTTTGTAAATTGAAGTTAGTTTCTATTTCATTTTATAGGTTTCCTTTTATGAAAATCAAGCGGCAAAAAAATATATTGAAGATATAAAAAGACAACAACAAGAAACAATCAATATACCTATAACTTGAGCAAAGCAGTTGTGCTCAATTAAATAGAAATCTTTCCATGACGAGTGTCCATTTTACAATTTTTTATTTAATGGTACCTTTCTTGGAATCATTGTTTTAGTTTCAAAAAATAAAAGTGCAGTAACGGAGAAGGGAAGAAAGAACATTGTTTTAAAATGTCAAGTGAGATTAAAATGGAATTTTTTTAGTTAGTACAAATGATTAATTCTTAATACTAAAAGAAAGAGAGAGGAATGTGAGGGGTTCAAATCCCGCTCTCCTTAAATTGGATGTCCATACTTTTGCTACTTGGGCTACTCATGGGGGACATAATTAAAATTAAATTAAATTACTAGTAATCTAATGTTTCTAATTCTATTTGTATAAATACACATATTTATATTGTAGAAGGACTCCGTATAGGCACATTGTTACATTGTTTTAGCAGGTCAAAATGTCAAATTGGACCCTCAATTCTGGACAAATTCTACACCACATATCCATTTTTTTTTTCTCAATAGCAACTCTTTCTTTTAACACTATAATATATTAGAAGTTTTCTTTAAAAAGTTTACAATCAAGTCCTATATATATATAAAGCTTTTATTTTTCAATAAAAAAATTAAGCTTATACAATAATATTTAAAAATTTTAATTCAAATTATTTTTCAAATTTTCTAAATTTTCTAAATTTATAACTTTTTTTTTAAAAATTTATGAACTTAAAAAAAATTTTAAAACATTACAATCAAGTGATATAAATATAAAAGAATTATTAATTTTATTCATAAATTTTATTTTAAAGGTTGAATAACAAAATTTCATTCATCAATTTAATTTTAATGGTTGAATAATTAAAAATTATTTAGGCCAACAAATAAAGTTGATGAATTATTTTTTGAAATATATATTACTTGATTGTAAAGCTTTTAAGAACTCTTAAGTCTACAAGAAAATTTTTAAAAAATTTTAAATTTTTTAAAAGAATATATTATATAGAGCTAAAAAATTCTAAAACCTTACATTTAGGTGATATATATATTGAAAAAAAAAATTTCCTTTTCTATTATTAGAGATTGGAAAAAAGAAAAAAAAATGTACGTCGAGAGTTTGTACCCTATCTGACCTCTTTTCTACGCCATTCGCCATCAGGCGTCGCCGTCAGTCTGCCTTGGTACCTTTTCCTTCATGAATTACATTGGCCATGCAACTATGTTTGCTCATCACGAGTGTAACAATTCTATGAAATCAGAGAAACCTTTTTATGCAAAAGTTGTTGCGGGAACATCCATTTTGAATATGGATGAATCTGTTACTACTAACAAGGGCGGCTTCATCTCTATCAAGATTGATCAGCAGAGATATATGAGCAACAAATAGCTCTCTGCAAACATGCCCTAATAGCTCGGATAGTTTTATCAAAGGAAGAAGCACCATGGAAATTGGTAGATTTAAAAACAAAACTCTCCTCTATTTGTGGATTGTCTAACAGCTAGAAATTGGTTTCAGTAGGCCGGGGCTTTTATCATGTTATTCTCAATTCCGCGATTGAGCAGAAAACAGTATGGGGACGAGGTTTAATTATATTAAAACCAAGAATTTTACGCCTTCAGCGTTGGTCCCTAGACTTTGGTCCTTCCACATAGAAATCTGCACACACTCAGGTTTGGATTTTATAAGCTGCCTTGGGAGTGTTGTCATCCATCAATTTTCGCTTCAATTGCAAAGGGACTTGGGGTTCCACTGAAAATTGATAATGCTACCACTATTGGCAAATTCAGATATTATGCTTGAGTTGTGATAGATATTGATTTGTTATCCAATTTACCTGAAAATTCGCTTATTGAGAGAATAAACAAGAGCTTCTTCATTTATGTGGTTTATGAGAATCTGCCATCTTTTTGCACTCTCTGCTATAATATCAGTCATTCACCTCATGAATGCTGACTAAACAAATCTATAGTTGCCAACCTGACAAAGTTAAAGACTAATTGAAAATTTAGAAGCAAAAAACTACAACTTCTGAAATTCTGGACAAAAATTCTTTTGCTAATCTGCAAACGGATTTGCAAAAAGATGCATCTGATGAAAATGATAACACTATGACTGCATTGCCTCAACATGTCACGTCAACAACAGACAGATGTGACTCACCCTAATGATACTGAAGATACTCTAGCTATTTAAGACTCTACAGCTAATAATGATTTCCAGGCATTTAATGATGTCGTTCATGTGGAGACAACCTCAAACCCAACAATTGTTGATGACATGAAAATTACTACTCCTTTATAGGTGAATAATATGGAATCTTCGAAAGCAAGAGTTTCTTGGGCAGATGATATAGAAGTTGAGGAAGACCCATGGACTATGGTGACAAAGAAAAAAAAGTACTACTAAACAGGAAAGATATAAGGTTACTCTTTCAAAAAGGGTAACTAGGAAGCCCGAAAAACTTAATTCATGAAGGTTTTCTTCTGGAACTGTAGGGGCATGGGTAATTCTATCACTCAACGCACCTTTTTTTTTTTTGTAGAAAATTTAATCTTGATTGTGTATGTCTCGTGGAACCTTTGGTTGTCTCCACTTCTATCTCACATTCTTTTTGGAATAGCTTGGATCTTAATTTGCTTGCCACTAATGACCTTCATTTACCATCTATTTGGTGTTAGTGATATGCACTAGGTCAATCATGTATGACTATGTTTTGACTTCATCATATGTTGATTACGTTAATATAGATGCATTTTCATTATTACTTTATGTTATAATAAATTACTTGAATACTCAATTCTTCCTAAGGTCATCAAGTATGCGACTTGATAGTAAAATCCTTGGGTTAAGTATGAGTTCTATTCTTATTTATCCCTAGTCACTCATTATTATTGAAATAACAATGAATTAAGACTAGTATGGTGTTGACTGATGATTAGATTTTACTAATCATATATATAAGATATTAAGTTAACTTATAGGTACTTGTTTGAGAAATGATGTACTAGATTGACCCACTATGAGAATAATATATAGATAATTATCATAAGTAATTCTCATCACAATAATATTATTTTAGTCCTCTGACCTTAAATTCACCATTGTTTCCTATATAATTATTTTGTAGTTTGACACATTCTAACATTTTCTTTAATAGGATGATGAAATAGATTGTTGTTGGATATAAAATGAGTTATGTGAGGAATGTGAGTGATTGAGTGTTGGTGCAAAATCGCAAGTGCACAACATTGCCAAGTAGTATAAAAATATTGTCCCACAGAGACTCATTCTAACTGCCTATTAACCTAATTTTTTATTGTCTAAGATGATCGAATATGAAATTTGAAAAAGAAAATTAAATAGCAACTAAATGAATTTATAAAATAAGACAATGCTAAGAATGAAGGAATAATAATCGATGAAAGCAATGGTTAGGAATTGAATCTTTTCACAGTCCCTAGTTAACCTCAATTAATGAACATATTATACTTGCAAATCCCAGGTAATTCTAAATTATTGATTAATCTTTCTCAAGTAATAACCAATTTTAATTCATAACCTTCAAATAAGAATATTAAATCCTAACTCTAGTTGAGAACTCAATCCCTTGAATCAAATTATAAATGTATTCACCTACACCCGATTGGAATTTAATTCACTTATAATATCTCTACCTATCAGCAATTTAAATTTATGTTTATAGATCCATTAAGATTTTTGATCTCTCAACCTAAAACCCTAATTTTAATTATGCAAATGGTGATCAAACATTAACATCGAGCAAGTTCAATAAACATAGTTTGCAAGAACTAATAATTAATTAATTAAAGGAAAAACTAATTCATGTTAAATCATCAATCCCTAACCTACATGAATTTAGCCTAACATGTTGTAAAAATATTCAATAAAATTCCTAAAAGAACTCATGAAAATTACAAGAATAAAAGGGAGAGAAGAAAATAAAAAACTAGAAATTGTGCTCTTAAATCTTGACTTTTGATCTCTCTTGAGTTCTCCCAATTTTTCCTGCACTTTTTCGGTGTCAATTTATCCTAAAACTTGCCTTCATATGTTAGGTAATTGATCCCTTCAAAACCTCCTATAGTCCTCCTTAAATAGGCAAGGTCTAAGTGCCAAAAATTTCAAAAACAAGAGGGTCAACAGAGATTTGGCCAATTTGTTCTCCTTTGAGCTGCTACTGTAGCAGCCGACCATCAGCCCCCTTTTTACACTACAAATGCGTCCATGCATCTCTGGTGCAATAGCAACTAATGGTAGGCCCCAAATTCAAGCCGAACACCCTCTAATCACCCCAAAAGAGTCCTAATTCAGCTACAAAAAAATAAAATAAAATAAGATTAAAAACTAACATTATCAATTTAATTAAAACATAAAAATCACCTAATTAGTAATATAAAATAATCTAAAAACCATTAAACTTATGCCCAAACAAATACCCCCACACTTAAGCTTATATCACAAATTAAGCATTAACAAAAGATTATGAAACATTTGCCAAAAAATTACATTCAATATGCTCTACTCTTTATAAGGATAGGTTGCAAAAATTTAAATATGTAAATGCTAATATGCAAAAACAAATATACTCCTAAAATTCTAATAAAATAAAATTAAAACACATAAAAGATAAAAGCATAAAAATAAAACCTAACTAAATGTGAAATACACGCAAATGTATACCCCCCCCTACACACACATACACACGCATAATCTTCACATTGCCCCCAATGTGAATATTAAGTAAGAAACACAGAAGTCACATGCATAAAATTGGCTAGAAAATGAAATAAAATAAACAAAAGAATAGGAGTAAGGTGAAAAGGTCACTCCCCTCTATTGACACCAGCGGGTCCTACTCGGCACTCTTTGGATCACAAACCCTTTTTCCTTTTTATAGGAAAATAGAGGGTAGTGAGGGGATCACTAAAATAGCTTAGGGATGACATAAATGCACTTATAACCCTTCACTCAAGTTGGAGAAATTAAGAGTTACCACTCGGTATCACCCGAGAAATTGTCGATTTTAGGGACTTAGGCAAACTCGATCCCTTGCTTGGAACCGCATTTGCCCATTGGATAAAGCATTGGGTTCAGATATTGATGTCAGTAGGATTAGGCTCTTTTGTTTGAGGCATCTCTATACCACCTAGATGCTGAGCATTGCCGACCTTACTTTATATGCAGTGTTTCCAAGAACTATGTACTATTATACATCAACTACTACATGCAAATGCAAAACATTATATATACACACAAGCATAGAATATCATGATAAAATTATGTATGAATATGGTATAATGATGCATGATCATGGCAAAGGTTAAACTAATGTGCACAATAAGGCCCATATGGTATAAACATAACATAATAACATAAAAAATAACATAGAATCATAAACATGAAAATTAAGAAAGCATGTAAGAAAGGTAAATCTATATATCATGGCAGTATCACACATGCATGACATAATACATGATAATATGTTATAATCATGCT
The DNA here is from genome assembly GCA_949671775.1 of Mallotus repandus. Taxonomy (NCBI): domain Eukaryota; kingdom Viridiplantae; phylum Streptophyta; class Magnoliopsida; order Malpighiales; family Euphorbiaceae; genus Mallotus; species Mallotus repandus. The sequence goes on along the minus strand of CATIWM010094893.1, from coordinate 10,082 downwards.
AATAAGTAAAATGCAAATAAAGTAATAAAAAGGCAAACAAATAACTCATGACATGGCAATTATGGAAAAGTCATGTTATGAACAAATATATGCATGTTAAATAATGAAATATGAAAAATAAAGGCAATAAAAAGTAATAAATTAAAAGAGAAGAGAGATGAGAATGGCTAACATATTTCACGCATATCCACTTCATGATTGCTCTATATTCCGAATTTCGGGGCAATAAAATATTTTATTTGAAAGATAAAAGAAAAAAACTTTGAACATCCAAAATAAAGGTAAAATGCTTTAAAAATAAGTTTAGCCTTATAAAGAAATTAAATTGGATATTTTTGAAAAAAAATTAAAAAAAAGGTATTTTGGAAATCAAAATCAAAGAAAAATGTTTGAAAATGGGTTTTTAAATGATAAAAGTTTAGGAAAGCATTTAAAAATTGTATTTGGTTGATCATGTGAACCATTAATTCATAACATGAGATTCCATCAAGTTAGGCCTCAAAATGCGAATTTTGTACCTTGGATGAACAATTCTCATATTATAAATTATTGAACACATAATCAAATAATTTTATTTGAAAAATTAATAAACAAAGGAAATTGTGATCCATATCCTTTCATTTAGATGATTTTTTTGATTAATGAAGAACAACACACGTAAAGCATAAAAAGAAAGGTATTAATTTTATTGAAGAACAAGATAAACTTACCATGGAAAATGATAAATTTTATTAAAGAAAATATAAAATTTAGATAAAACATGAGAAAATTAAAATGGATTTATTTATGGAAAATAAATTGAAAAATAAGTGCAAAAGATAGCATTTTATCAACCATAAAAGATTAATTACTTAATAAAAGAAGAAAAACAGCTTTCGGTATATTTTTGGTTTATTTTTTGTTTTTGGCAGCAAATAATGTACAATTTAATCATAAAAATAAATTGAAAACTTTATATAATTGACAAGATAAAGCATAAACAATATCAAAAGGAACATGTAATAATAAAATTACAAATAAAACATATAAATAAAGGTGTAGGAGTAGAGATTTTAGAAGAAAATAGAGAGAAATTAGGTCTAGAGAAATTTTAGCATAATTTCCCTTTGTTTTCCCAAATTTTCCCTAATTTCTAAGGCTTTTTAAAGGGAGATATTTCTTGATTTTTTTGCTAGAATTTTTAATTTTCAGAAGTGGAAAAGCCCCCCCAAAGCTTTCCTTAAAGCTTCTATTGATAGGCATTAGAGGTTAGTGGCATTTAGTGTAAATTCGCTTGAATATTCAAGGTTATTAGGTCATAGTATATACTCTCCCTTTAAAGAGTTAACACTTGTTCTAGTATATTCCAAATTTGTAATATTCCTTAAAGAGTTAACACTTGTCCTAGTATATTCCAAATTTGTAATATTCCTTACCTGAAAAGCACATTTTTTGACAAGTTTCCCTTTTTGGATAAGGACAAGGAGACGCATATAGTTGTGAGACCCGGTTTGACCGCCGGAGGTCAATATTTTGAATTTTTACCAAATGGGACCTACTAACACATTGGAATTTTAAAAGATAGTTTCAGACTGAAATTCAACTCTGAGAGCTCTGTTTGACCACTAAAAAGTCTCATTCACTAAAGTTTGACTTTTGTTCTTAGGGCTTCCAGAGGTTAAACCGAAGCTTCAAGAATCAAAACCATAATGGAAACTACAGAAAACACACTATAAATAGCCCTTGCATAGGATTGTACTTATTAGTTTAGAAGACACGACTCGAGTGAACTTCTCTATGATTATTCTTCTTAAACCTCTTTCTCAATACCAAAGGGGTAGGGTTAAGGTTTGCTCGGGGTTTAGTTAGGTCTTGAGATGGTGTATTTGGTGATCGAGTATGGTTTAGTGGTTCGGTGGATTTTGAAATGGTTTGAATTTCAATTCTCTTTATTAAATTGACTGTTTGATGAGACATTTTAGCTTTTTCAATATCGACTATCAAGGTTTTGAAAAAAACCCCAACAGTTTGCCCATTGCTTTTGAGGAATTTGTGTGTTCTTACCAAAACATTTGATAGAAGAATTGTGATTTATATGTCATGGTTGTCACAGAAAATTTTTATCAAAGCATAAAAACAAATGTCAGAGTTCAGAGATCATACCTAAGTTCATTTTTTATTATCGTTTTACATTGCTTTCCTGTAAACTCAAACCTGAAAATATAGGTTAGTACTATAATTTGAATTTAAAATTAAAATAAGTCCATAAATTTATAAGTCCTAATACTCTTATAAGCGCAAAAAATGTGAGTCAAAAGACCCTTATGAATTATTCACAAAGAATATGAGTCGTGATGACTCTATTAAAATGAGTCACAATGACTCCCGCACTAGAAATGAGTCACAATGACTCCCACACTAGAAATGAGTGGCATTGACTCCTACACTAAAATGAGTCACAATGACTCCCACACTAAAAATGAGTCGTAATGACTCACGCACTAAAAATGAGTTGCATTAACTCTCGCACTAAAATGAGTCACAATGACTCCCACACTAAAATGAGTCGCAATGACAACCACACTAAAATGAGTCACAATGACTCCCGCACTAGAAATAAGTCACAATGACTCTCGCTCTAAAATGAGTCACAATGACTCCCACTCTAAAAATGAGTCATAAAGACTCCTGCTCTAAAAATGAGTCATAAAGACTCTTGCTCTGAAAATAAGTTGCAAATAAGCCTGTAAACTTCCACTTGAAATTGATATGAGTTGGTCAACACGTAAACATTAATTAAAGTTAAGACTCAACCTTTCATTTTTTAAGATAAACACTGGGATTTGAATTTTCAAAATTTTTAATAAACTGAAATCACAGTTTTAAGTTTAAGGTATGACTACAATTTTTTATTTAAAAAGGAAATCCATTGGGGAATATGTTTTATTTTTTGAAAATGAACAATAGAAATTTGATTTTTTGAGATTTTTGATAAACTAAAAAGACAATTAGAAATAGACTGTAATCTATAACATGACTATAAATTTTGAAAGAAAACCCACTGAAGAGATTTATTTTGAGTACATATGTAGAAATATGATGCAAAAATGCAATAAAAGGAAATAGTTACTTACCTGTGAAATTTTGCTTTGTCAGGAGCCTTTTTGCACTTCCAGTGGCATTTTTATAATTTCAGCCTCTAGCTTTCCATTTATATCCACATATCCATATCTTATCAATTTTTTTTATGAAAATTTATCCAAAAAAACTATGAAAATACTTTGAACATTATGTAACTTCAAATGGCACAATAGAGGACTCCATAAGTATTCAGACAAAAATCAATGCATCCTCTGAGTAAGAAATTAGGAGAATTACAAGTTCTAACCATCAAATTACTTCAAGGAGAGGCTCCTCCTTTGCACCATGATCTTTCACATCACATTTGCTTAGATCCGGTTAGTTTTTCCTGCAATTTCTTTGAAATTTTAAGTATTAGTACATCTAGGAACTTGACTTAGGTTAGGTTTGTTGTTTAGGATGTGTTTAGGTTGGATTTTTGTGTGTTTGGATGAATTTTATGGCCAAGAATGATGAATAACTGGTTTTGCCTGATGAACAACTAGTTTTGCTCCCTGAATAGCCAATTTTGGCTGTGTTTCTAGGGTAGTTATGAGCATGAATAGCCGATTTTGCCTGATGAGCAACCAAACCGGCTGTTCCTTACCCAAAACTAGTTTTTCATCAATTTTTGATGAATTTTAGGTCTTTTTTGGTGGTGATTGGCTAGGTTTTGACTTTCGAATGTTTGGCTTTGTAGGTAGATAAAGTTGGACTAATAAAAAGTGACGAAAACCTTGGATTAGCTTGTGCTTGGATCGAAGAACTTCTGATTTCTGTTCGAGCTTAGATCTTAGTGATAGGCTTTGATGATTTTTTATCCATCCTCCCATATGAAACTTGTCAAACTAGAAACTTAGTTGGACTTCGGGCACTGATTAAGAGATGGCAAAACACCACTCACACCTTTTATTTCAACTTTGGTGAGATCACTATCTATCCAGTAGACTTCCACTTTATCATAAGTTTGCCATTCACTGGAGTACAAGTACCCTTCGACTATTATTTGTACTCTCCTCACCTTAATGGTGAGAGTAAGAGATACATTATGCGGCTATTAGGTCATCTTTTTGCTTCACTTGGTTATCAGGGTGGAGTAGTGCTTCAATACTCGAGGATCTACGATGCTTATTAGGTTTGGACACCTTCTAATGCTATTGAAGTTAACCATCTTGCGCAATGTTTTCTTCTCTTTCTTCTTGGTTCACGTATCTTATATAACACTAAGAGTAGTGTGGATTTATGCTTTCTACCTGCCTTGCTCGATTTGGATGCGATTAGCAACTATAATTGGGGTGGTGTTGCTCTTGCACACCTCTATGGTTGCTTGGAAAAAGTTTGCCAAGGTCATAGTCATCTTAGTGGTCTCTTGAGATCTTTAAAGGTAAACCTTTTATTCTTCCTACAACTTTGCTCTTTTTTTATTCTTTATTGACATGTCTGACCTTTTATTTTTCATTTTGCACAAATTTGGGCGTCTGAGTATGGCATTTTCCCCCCACCATAAATGGAGCATGAGGATGGTGATATCCCTAGTAATCCTCGACGAGCTTGGTACCTAAATGCTCGTATAGGGACTTCTAAAGATTTGTCCTGACATAGAAGTCACTTGAACAAGTTGAGCTTTCATAATATAAGTTCCTGCAAAGAATGAAAAACTTAGTTAGTATTTTCATCTTTATTCATTTATTTATACCTCTATTTGGCAGCTGCATCTTGATCCATTTAAAGTTGATATTAGCATGCTCGGGTTTATCGGTGCTCTATGGATGAGACTAGTTCTACTCGAGGGTCCTTTTTATAGGAGCTGGTTCCTCAGTGAGCGAGTTTGGAGTTGGTGGATTGGTCCTGATAATCGGCATGTACCTCACCTTCCACCATCTACCATGACTTATACTAAGACAATATGTGGTAGAGATTTGGATCGTTCATTGGCAGACTTTCCATGTGAGATGTTTTTGGAGCCTTTTAAGGAGCATGCTTACGTTCACTTCATTCATATATGTCTGTTGTACATTATGATTGACAATGTATACCCAGCTGGTTGGAGCACTATACCTTTCGAGATTCATTCTACAACCTATAAGGTATTATTTTATTCATACATGATTCTATTTTATCTTTTACATATTTTTCTGATTCAAGTTTACTGGTCTGTAAGAGAGGTCATGTGGAGTCTCGTGCTTAGGGTGAGGCCACATTTTATCAATATAGCATTGATGTTATTCATGGGGATTTCATTCAAGAAGTGAACTTCCAGTTTCTTAACTTTGCTTATGAGGCAGAGATTCATGAGGAACTTCCCCCTCTAGATTGTTAGCCTGTGGCTTTTACCCTTACTGAGACCACTAATGTAAGATACTTGAAACTTTATCTTGAAATTTTATTAGTGGTGAATAAAAAAATAATAATCACATTAATCTTAATGCAGGTTAAAAATTCATCAGTAGAGAAATTGATGCAAGGGCTATATAGTGCAAAGAATCTTATGTCCAAAGTTAACAAGAAAGCATTGGTAAGCATAAGTATATATGTACAAATAGATAAGCATGTGAATGAACAATATTAATGCACATATGACTGTGAACAAACAACTATAAATGCATGTATGAGTATCGACAAACAGCTATATGTATGTATGAGTATAAATTTTTATGCAAACTCTAATCCCTACTATATCTCAACTATAGGAGCTTCTTTCTAAGAATAGATGCATGAAACAACGTATGACAAAGTATGAACATAAAATCCATGACATGAGGAAGCAGTTATCTAGGAGTTGCAGCACTAGATAGACTCCTATCTTATTCTGTCTGCTTTCTACTTATACATATGTATCCTAGACTTTTATAACTCTTTGGCTTTGCTGAGATTCCAGGATACTGATCACCACTTATAGACATGTTATTTTGCTTTCATTACTCATAGTTATTGTGCTTGAGAGTATTATTATAAATATGTTGCACTTATAAGATATATTTAGAGAAGCATGTTAAATTTTCTTTCTATTTATCTTTGATATGATAAATTATTCTAAACAATTTAATAACAAAACCCTAAACATGATTTTAAAAGTAAGATAAAGGGTAAAGAACAAGAATTTAGTTTAACAATGAGGTAAGAAAATGTACAAAATTTTTGCAAAATGTTGCAATTTGGTCCTTGGTAGAGAAAAAGGTGTGGATGAGATCCTAGCCATCTTGTGGTCCCCACACAATCACCATTCTACCAATAAAGTTCAACCTTATCTTTTTGTCCCCCACAATAGTTATTGACCAAAGGAAATTAAAACTTTACCCAAAGGATAAAAGGTAAGCCTAAGGTTTTATTTTGACTATAAATTGTCAAGTAGAAGCATCCATCTTTTTGCCCCTTAGCATTCTCTGCACTTCAAGCTCACTTACTCTCTAGCAACAATGAGCATTAAAAGCAAAAATTCTTTTGTTCAAATCTTTATTAACACCCTCACAAATGAAGATTGGTTACACCTTAAAAGATACAACCTCCAACATCTCAAGTTCTTCTTAAATTTAAAATTTGACTACAACGTTCTCTATGGTGCTCTCACTTTTTGGGATCCCACTCTCCATCTATTTAGGTTTAGGGAAATAGAGCTATGCCCCACTTTGGAAGAATTCTTTATAATTTTGGGCATCAAAATATCTCCTCAACAAGAGATGGCATTCCGGATCTTGACCTAGTGGTTGTACATGCTATGAATTATTTCTTTAGTATGAGCAAGAGTGAAGCTAATGGTTGTATTGTTTCAAGATCTTTCATCTCTTTTTGTGGATTAATCCATCATCTTCAATCTAATCCTATTTCTTGTAATCTGATTCCTATCTTTGGGAACATCATTCTTGGCTATTATCTCATTGAATGTGACAAGAGCACATTAAGGCTTATGGATGGGAGGGTGTTGTCTATTTTGAGTCAAATTGATGTTGAGATGGATTTGATACAAAAATTGGTTGCTCTGGTGGTTTTAACAAACACTTTGAATGATTTGGACAAGGTGAAAGTCAATAAGAATGCTTGGTTTAGTAGAAGTGTGTTGGTTTTACAAGTAAGGGTTAATTTTTGTCAAGTAGAGATGAACAACCGATTTTCATGCCTAAACAACCAGTTTTGTCACCTAAATAATAGGTTTGAGAGCCATAAACAACCAGCTTTCAAACACCAACACTCGATTTTCCACTATGGATAGTTGATTTTTCACTTTGACACTCTAATGCGATTTCATGTTTGTGTTTTGTAGGTTTGGCTTATGGAGAAACTGAAGATAATGATGCCCCCTAATCTTTCAACCAATTATGGGCCAAATCACTTCTTGAGAAGAAGAATTTGGTTAGGTTTAACAAGAAAGAAGAATGGGTAGCTTTGATGCATAGTTTGGGTGAGAAGGATGTGCAATGGGTTTACCCTTAGTGGAACTTCTCTGATGTGTGCTCAAGGAGTTTTCACACTTATGTAGCTCTTACTGGACTGAGGCAATGCTCTTTCTATCATAATTCAAGGATTGCAAGAAAATAAGGATTAAAACAACATACTACTTATATGCCTTATCTCCCCAATGTTGGTGCACTCACCAAATCTTTTATTGAAGCAATTGCTCGATCATGGCCTAGAAGAGTTATGCTACACCACATTCATAGAAATAAAGACTTATCAACCACTCAAGAGTACAAGAATTGGTTAAAAGGTTAGCATGAAGCAAGTGGAAGTGGTGAAGGTAGTTCTAGGGATTAGGTTTTAGCTTGAAGCTTTAGAAAGCTTCTTATTTTGGATGTAAGCTTTTTATTTTATGAATTATGGTTTATGAAATGCGATGAAATGAAATGGTATTTGTCTTTTGAAAAGAAAAAGGTCCAAGAAATAAACAAATATTGAATCATGTTTATTGCTTATAAAACAAACATCTTAATTTCGCATACATATTCAAATGCATAAGCTAATGACAAAAATGCATACACCTAAGTATTATCAAATTAAATTTACTCATTCTTAATCATAAAAGGGATAAATGATATCCAATTGGCAATACATTAACTAGCTCTTTCAAGTTTTGTAGCTAACGTAACTCTTAAATATCCCTTACTTTTACCTAAGATGCCCTTTTGGGTTTTAATGTTAGCAGCAATTATTTTCATTTTTTTATTTTCCCTAATTTTTGCCTAAGTCACCCTTTTTGGGTTTTCGACTTAGCGGAAACCTCTAACTTTTGCCTAAGTCGCCCTTTCGGGTTTTCGACTTAGTGAGGATTTTTATTTTTTATTCATTTTTTTAATTTAGTACTCTGCTTGGAGACTAGATGTAGTACTTCTTCAATCGTTCCAAATTCACATGCTTTGTAAATTGATTTCCCTCGAGATATGATAATTTGACTGCACCTTTTGGAAGTATCTTCTTGACAATATAAGGACCCTCCCAATTTGGCTTGAATTTTCATCTAAGATCAAATGGAACTGATTAGCTTGTTTCAAAACCAAATCACCTTCCCAAATCTTACTAATTTTGACTTTCTTGTTAAAAGCCTGAGCAATCCTTCTCTGATAAAGTTGCATATTGAATGTTGCCCTAAGTATTTTCTCATCCATTAGAGTCAACTCTTCATATCTGGATATGGCCCATCCTGCTTCTAGAATTTTTGCTTCTAAAACCACTCTCAAAGACTGCAATTCAACTTCTACTGGTAACATTGCTTCCATTCCATACACTAATGAATAGGGTGTTGCACCCATAGTTGTTCCAGTTGTAGTTCTGTAACCCCACAAAGCATATGATAACTACTTTAACTAATCTCTGTAAGTTTTGACAGTCTTACTGAGAATCTGCTTTACGCTTTTATTAGCTGCTTTAACTGCACTATTAGCTTAAGGTTAATACAGAGATGACTTATGATGGTCAACCCCATACTTTTGTAACAAATCTCTCACTTCTACTTGAAACTGCACACCATTATCAATTACAATGTGATGAGGCATACCATATCTGCAAATTATGTTCTTTTCAATGAATCTAGCCATTTGTTTTGCTCCCAACCACTTGAAGGACTCAGCTTCGACCCATTTTAAGAAATAGTCAATTGCAACAACTCCAAACTCAGGACCATTAGAAGCTGGTGGAGCAATCTTTCCTTCCCCAGGTCGAGAATGGCCACGAAGAAGTTAGAGTTTGGAGCATCAAAGGTGGAATATAAGAAACATTCCCATGCAACTGACACTCATGACAACTTCTGACAAATTGAGTACAATCAAGCTCTATAGTCAACCAATAGTGTCCCTATCTCATGATTTTTCTTGCCAACTCTTTACTATTCATGTGAGGTCCACATACCCCAGAATGCACATCTCACATAATCTATTCTGCTTCTTTTTTATTCATTGCACCATCGTAATACATTCTCCTTTATTGTACCTCAATTAAGCTAATTTCTTCATCTGGCATTGGTGATGTAAGCACCCAATTTCGGGATGACTTGAGCATGGATGCGACAGAGGACCCGATGATGAAAATAGACTGTGAAATTAGATTTATTTGATTTGATTTATTGGTTTTAAACTAAATTGTAAATTATTTTTAGGAAATATTATTTTTATTTTAATTATTGTTGTTATTAATTTTTTTATATATAGATTTTCAAAAAAAAAAATTTAATTAAGTTTTTTTTCTAAAAAAAAAAAAGTGATATTTTGAAAAGCAAGATGGCCATTATGGCCATCTTGCATTTTTTTAACTGCAATTCTGTTTTTTTTATTTTATGGAAATACAGATTTCTTGTCGGAAATTTGTATTTCCAGTCGGAAATAAGCCTTTTCCGACTTTTTTTTTTTTTATATTTGTTAGTTATATATAGATTTTGATTAATTTTTATGTGATAAATACATTTGTTTTATTTGATAAATAAAGTGATAAATATATATATTTTTATAGATAAATAATTAAAATAAATTTTTATTATCCTGTACCAATTTAGGGTTACA
>CATIWM010094843.1:0-35235 GCA_949671775.1 Mallotus repandus | reverse complement strand
CTAGGGCAATTCTTGGAAGTGGCTTTACAATTCCACAAGCCAGTGCCTTGTGCATTAGGCACTCCACCAACAATAAAAACCCCATTAACATCCTCAAATAAAAGCCAGTTTTCTACATGTCCAATGATCCTATAATCTGGTGGAGCAATAAGCATGCCGTCTATGTGTACTTTAATATCATCATTCTTGCATTTGCCGCGAAAAACCACATTGCGCAACATGAACTTGCCCGGTGGTACATATAAGGTGGTGGCCTTTGAGGAGCTACAAGCTTGTATCCAGGCAGCAAGAAAGGCCTTAGTTGAGTCAGCTCTCCCGTCAGGTATGGCTCCATAATTCAATACATTGTGACTTGCTGTTGTTGCTAATGAACATGAGGTAATGAAAGTAAATATTAGCACTAAAACTACAAGCTCATGACTCATTGCAAGTGCCATTTTCTTGTAGGCAGAGAGAAAAAAAAAAAAAAAAAAGCAATGTAGAATTGAAAGTGTGGTGGCGGGTTGAAAAGATTGCAAGTTGATGGCTCTATTTATAGATTTTGACATCAATGATGGAATTGGATAAAATAAAGAAGAAAAAAAAAAGCAAATTAGTTTGCTTTTGATGATTTAAGGTTATCTTTAGCAACTGCAACAGTTGCCTTACCTGCAACTATGGTTGCTTGTACTTTTCATATATGATTGGCACTTTGCATTTAAGGTTTCATATTGCTCCAACATGCATCCAATATATTATGAGCTTTTCCTTTAACAGTTATAGTTTTATTTATTTTCATTATTGGAAAATTCTTGCCTATTAACTGCTTTAAGTGTATTACTTGGCTACTCAATTGTTATATATTTAAAGATGAATTCAAGCAGCACGAAATTTAAACAAGCTGAAGTATTAACTTTATTTCTCTTATGAAATTCAGATTAGTGGAAGCACTTATATCTACTAAAAAAAGATGAACTTAAAATTATTAGCATATATAGTCCATAACCATATTTATTCTTATTTTGTTCAAAAATAAATAAAACCACTCTCCTTTTTTTTTTTTACAACTAAAGGAATTTCGTCCTAATTTGAAATCAAACTCATAATCTTTGATGCTAAAATTTTAATTTTTACCATTTGACTATTCAATTTTCAGTTAACTAAATATGTTTCTCAAACTCGCCCAAGTAGGAATGATATGATATCAAATAGAATATGTATTTGATAAAAAAAAAAAAGAATATATATGGTTTTTTTTATAAGCATTAATTTTATTGATAAAATAATATAAAATAAAACCACCAAATTCTCTTTTTATTAGATGAACGATATCTTTTAGATGTAGTTAGTGTGTATATATGTGATATAACCTATCTATTAATAAAAATAAAAAATAAAAACTAACAGAAAAAACCTGAAAAGTTTTTGTATAGTTGAAAGAGAAAAGGTGAAATAGTTCACATGGAATATATCATGTGATAACAGTATACCCAAAAGAAGAGAACAAGAAACCCGCATCCTCTTTCTCTTGACTTGCAAAAACCATGGCTTCTACCACTTCTTATCATTGGAACCCACTTTTGGGCATATTTTATGCAACATTAATATCATAATTTTTTTTTTCAAATTAATATATATAATATTTTTAACTCATTTGTTTTAAATGTCTCTAGAATTTGGTTAACGTACTCATAAAATCTTTCTCTTCCTTTTTCTCTTCCTTTTCCGTAATCTCATTAGCATCTTAGCATATGGGTCGGAGACTGCATCTGTTGCTTCCTTTCCCTTCTTTATGCTGTTGCTGCTGTGTTTTTATTTTATTTTATTTGAATAAAACTCACCAGACATTTCTCTATTAGCTAATAAAAATTAAAAAAAAAATGACGAATTTAACAAATTAAAATCATAGTGTTCTAATAATTATTTTTTATAAAAAGTAATATAAGATGCAGTATAAATTTTTATTTGTTGTTGATTTATAAAATTAATTTTCATCTTATTCTTTAAAAATTAACTTTATTAATATATAAATTATTGAATTAACCTGTTAATTAAAATAAAGTTGGCCATATTGTTTGATGAGTTGCGCATAAGAAAATTTCTTATTGAAAGTGGAGCCACATTTCCCCGGTCAACGCCATATAATCAGTCAATTAGTTAGGATATGTACTTAAGCTTTTAAACATTGATGATACAAGACCCTTGAAGTGCAGGCCAATATTCATGTATATCAGATCGGTACATTACATATATACCCTGCAGGAAGGTAGCTTTCTTGGCTTAGGCGACATTTTGAAATCATATCAATTTACTGATCGATGCAAAGTAGACATGCACATCTGAATCTTTTATTTTATTTTTTCCGGAATCAGTTTAATGCGCAATCCCTTTATCCTGAAACATGATTTTCTGATCTTTGACAATATATCTTATATACAAGAATTGGTTAACTCTAGTGAATACATAAATGGAAATAGCTTTTTGTTGCAGGTAGTTATGACATAAAGCCATCGATCATACATTAATATCTATATATGAATCCGAATTCCATTGGTAGCTCTAAGAGTGAAAACAATAGCACAACTTAGAGATGCTCATAAATTAAATTAAACCAAATCTTCTAGTGCTTATGATAATTATAGTTAAATATTAAATAAACAAATATTTTATAATTAATATTTTAACCGATCAAAGTGTCAAATTGAACTCTTACATTTTACTTTAATTGCACATTGGCCCTTAATCTTTTTTTTAGCCATATTGGAACTTCAAGATGAAAATCGTTACACAAAATGGATCCCACCGTCAAAAAAATAAAACAGCTATTAAAACATGTCTACATAGACGAAGTGGCCCCACCAGTTGTTGATGTTGTCGCAGACATGGCAAAAGCGTGCACAGTCACCACTTGGCCTTTCACTTGATTGATCAAACACCTTGTGGGCAAAAACAGAAGAAGAAAGCCCCATGACCAACACCAACGCCCACACTAGAATCAAACCCTAGCAAGAAACACCAACAACATTCTCTTCGCACCTCCTCAACATCAACATCCACAACAATAGCAACAACAACAAACCCTGAAACCCCAACATTTCGTTCTTATATAGATAGCCCAAATCTTTCTTCAAAAGAAAAAAAAGGCCTATGAAACAACAAAACGGAGCTTCTTGAATTTTCCGTTGGGATTGTGTATATGATGGAGAAGGTGATAATTTGTAACCTATGATTACTAACCTCTGTGTGATGTTAATTTTGGAACTTTGCTGGCCATGGAGAAGGTTGCGGTATGGACATGTTAAAAGCATTCTTTAAGGTTCAATGTTCTGTTACTTGATTTGGAGATGGTGGTTCTATATATTGAACGACACTGTATGCAAGGAAAAGTAATTCTTGCAAAAGCCAATGGCATTTTTTCCTTGAAAGTTGTACAAATATATCCACATTACCGTAGCTAGCAAATTCTTTTTGAAGTAGAAATATAACAACAGCAAAAGCTTCGTGTTCTTGAGATTTGACACTTGATAGCGATGGGAAATCACCCGGGGCCGACACAATTTTTTTGTTCAAATCCCTTTTTGAAAAAAAAATAAAAATGGGCAGCATCTCTTCAATGAGAAATATCAACAAACTACATCTATTCCAATTATTTAACCGATATTATATTGTTAAATTCGGGTTAATTTCTACCAATAATAATTTCATCTTGAAAACTATTGCACATGTGATTAGAGTGAAAACGATTGTACTAAAAATCACCTCAAGGTAGATTCCCAGAAAAGAGTGGTGGGGTCACGATACCTCCTTAAAAATCACCCTCCTTAGACTGAATCTATCAAGACAAGCAATTTTAATAGCACAATAATTAACAACAACTATACCCGATAATAGCTATTAAATAGACATAAAAAAGAACACTAAAATTTAACGAGGTTCGGCCAATTATGCCAACGTCCTCGGACACTACTAAAATAATATTTCACTAATTAAGGAAATATTACAAAATAGAGAAAAAGATTAATTGCCAATATATGAGAGAGGGCAATTTTGGGATGATTAATTAAGGGAGGGGAGAAGTCTATTTATAACCAAAAACTTTCCCCTCCTCTTAATAACTAAGCAATGTGGGATTGACAATTTTGCCAAAAAAACTAACATCATCCTTTAACGAACCCGATACCCCACCTATACCACAATCGGAACCTAATCTTATCACTACCCAACCGAACAATCAACATTGCAATCCTAATAGAATTCAACTATTTGTTGATTTATGTCAACCCCAAACCCTATCTGATTCAAACAATATTACACCTACGACCTCTTCTTGACCAAAAGGTACCCATCCAACGCAGTTAAGTTCGTCAACTCTCCAACGTAAACCAACAGCCCTCCACACTAAAATTTCTTCTTCTCCTGCCATAACCGCACCAACATCCTTTGCCAACACTAATATGTAACCTGAATAGAGACTTGCTATGGAGGCGGAAATGCATGCATTGTATACAAACAACACATAGGATCTTGTACCACCTCCCTCCAATGCAAATGTAGTGGGGAATCGATGGATTTACAAAATTAAAAGAAAATCTGATGGTACTATTGATTGGTTAAAAGCACATTTGGTGGCATGTGGGTACACTCATAAGTATAGTTTGGATTATACTGAGACCTTTAGTCCAGTCATAAAACCACAAACAATTCAGACAGTGCTTTCCTTTGCAATTTCAAATGGATGGATGCTTCGCCAATTAGATGTCAGTAATGCTTTCCTTAATGGCGACTCGCAAGAAACAGTGTTTATGGTACAACCACAGGGTTTCATTGATAACCTTCATCCCAATTATATTTGTAAATTGAACAATTCCCTATATGGTCTCAAACAAGCACTACATGCTTGGTTTCATAAACTTAGTTCTTTTTTGCTATTAATTGGTTTTATGGGCTCTAATGTTGATTCCTCCTTGTTTATCTATTGACATGGCTCACTAACTTGTTTTCTTTTAGTGTACATTGATGATGTTATCATTACAGGGAATAGTCCTCCACAACTTTAAAAACTTATTGATAATTTGTCATCGCCTTTTGCTCTTCGAGATCTTGGGGCACTTCATTATTTCCTTGGTGTACAGGTTCATACTTGTTCGACTTTCACAACACTCTTATATTCTTGACATTCTTCAAAATGCTAGAATGACTAAGGCCAAACCTTATTCAACACCGATGATCATTGGCCATTCCCTTTCCAAACACCAAGGCACTTTCCTCTCAACCAAAGAAGCAACCAAGTACAGGACCATTTGTGGCAGCTTGCAATATGTGACTTAGACTCGTCCAGATATCATTTTTACAGTCAATAAATTATGTCAATTTATGCATGGTCCTACTGATGACCATCTTAAGGCCATGAAACGAGTTCTAAGGTATCTTCAAGGCACTTCCACACAAGGTCTCAATATCACCAAAATTCGCACTTCATATCTATAAGCATATTTAGATGCTGATTGGGCAGGTTGCCCAGATGATCGATGCTCAACGGGTGGTTATCTCATCTTCCTTGGTCTCATCGCTTGGAAAAGAGTGGCTTGTTCTTCCACTGAGTTCGAGTTTTGGGCCATTGCCGATGTCAGCGTAGAACTAAAATGGTTAAAATGCTTGTTGACAGAACTTGGAGTTTGACTTGATCATCCTCCTCACACATGGTGTGACAATGTTGGCGGATGTTTTCTCTCTTCCATTCCAGTGTTTCAAGCATGCACAAGGCATGTGGAGGTTGACTGCCATTTTGTTCGCAACCTTGTGCTCAATAGAGATCTCACGGTGTCGCCCATCTCATCTGCTAACCAGTTAGCTGATTTAATCACCAAGCCGTGCCCCAAACCGTTGTTTCAGAAATTCCACAGCAAGCTTCGGTTACAGTCCCCTCCACCATCAGCTTGAGGGGGCGTGTCAAGCATATCTTATTATCATGTTGTTATGTATTATCAAGTTGTTGTATTTATCTTATATACTTGTAACAACATAGCCATTATTTATTATCATACATTCCTATATTTAAGTTTCACGTTGTTAATGAAGTCAATCATCATTCTTGGCCACTTCTGTTTATTGACTCTTCCTAACTCTAATTATTTCCTTATTATATTACAATCATACAATATAGTAAAATTACAACAATATAATACTTTCTAATAGATTCAAAAAACTCAAAGATGTATCCTAAAAGAAGTAATTCCTTGAGAAGTGAGGATAGCTCTCAAAATCAAGATTTACCACTAGATATGGCTAAAAATCACACCACTCCATTCACCTAGGATGGGGCAATATTCTAAAGTAATTAAAGTAGTAGTGTTGCTTTCTTTTTGACATTTCTCATTAGTTTTATGGCAATTATTTAAATTTATAAGATTCGATTAAAAAAATGTGCATGCATTAATAGACAAATAGTATTGTTTTACAATTTTACTTTAAATGTGAATGATTAAAATATAAAACATGGTATCAACATTTGCTAGTTTAAGCGGCAAAAAAAATTGTAAATTTTCTTAATTAAAATTTTGGATTCGAGTCTTATTTATGGAGAAATTAGAAGAGCTTTATCCCTCTTATAAGTTCACCCGATTTAATTTTAAAATAGTCAGAACCCTTATAATTATAGGATATGAAAGACATCAGATTAAAAAAATAAATTAATAAAACATGGTTTGGCTATTTCAAATATATATGAAAATGAAGACAAGAAATTTGATTCAATTTGTAGATAACATAAATTTTGTTTGGATTTTTGTTGTGCAGGGATTTGAGCTTTAACAAGTTGACTGGTCTCATTCCAAATTTTACGCAGAATTTATCTAGTCTGTAGGTGACTAGAAACTTATGAAGTCAATCAATAAAACTTATATATATTGTCGTTTAGAATTTAACATTTGTGAATTTAACAATTGTTTAGGATTCTGGCAGAAAATGAGCTAAGCGGGCCAATCAATTCTGTTCCCACTCAATACTTGTACGTTCATACAATATTCTACGGTTCATTTCTTCCTCTAGCTACTTTTGCTTGTATGTTACTATTATTATGAGGATGTAAAATATAGTCATTGAAAAGAAGTTGATTTCTCTTCACTCTTAATATCTATATTTGATTAAATTTTTTAAAAATATTCGTCTATTGTTTATATAATACATATTTTGTGTAGTTTGCACTTATCCATACAATATATAAAAGGTTGAATATGGGTAAAATATTATTAAATGAAAAAATTGTATCTTTGATATTTTCTCCTTTCATGCATTAATATATATTATAAATTATAAATTATAGATTATAGAAATATTGATCACACGCACATAAAAGAGATCACTAATTTAATATTACAATTAAATATTTATGTGTCAAATAATAAACAATTAGATTTAATATACGAAGAGTAGTATAAGATTTCCAAATTTCTTGAATTTGTTAACTTAACAGCTCCTTCATTAATATTGCAGGGATCTGGCATACAACAACTTCCCAGTTCAGTCACTCGACTCTAATGGTTCAGAAGAAGGAACATTTCATGGAATTGCACATCTGAACATGTAATTAACTTCTAGGTCTAATGCGAATGACTCTTGAATTTGATTTCTTTTGTAAGTTTGACTTTTCAATTTACAAACTGATAATTTAAATATCTTAATTTATTACAAATAAGATTTATTAATAATTTTTAACATTGTTTGAAACTGTCATTTTTTATAAGTTATAATGAAAGAATTTTGATACCTAAATTAGCTTAAAAATATTTATAAATCATTTTTAGTAAGTTAAAGTATTAAAATGATCAATTTGTAATTTGAGAAGATCAATTGTCCTAAGGCTTAACTTTTATTATTTCTTGTTGGGTGTTTTGTTTCCTTTGACAACTTCTTATGAGAGTATTTTCTTATTTCGGCTTCTTATTTGTTTCCTTATGACAACTTCTCATGGACTTGTTTGGCATCATCTTATGTCCTCAACTAGCAAACCGAACAGGTATACATAATTACTGAAATTTTTTCCCTTCTGAAATTATATATATGTGAGCATCTTTAAAAAAAAAAAAAAAAAACTTTTGGCTGTTTCTTCAGGAATTTTACACTCGAAGCAAAACACAAATATTGTCAGGAGAAATCGAAGTGTAAGTTGTATTCAGAAGTAACATTATCTTTGGAATTGCATCGGAGTACTGATAGATTCTTCTTCTGACAGTCATCATGTAAAATTCTTGTAGACTATAATTTGTCCATAAATTGTGGTGGTCCACCGCTCCGTAGTGATGATGGGAACTGGTGGTATGATAAAAATACTTCTCTAGAAAAGTTCTACGTAAGTCCTGACAAAAGATGGGCTTATTCATGTACTGGAGACTCCTCATCAGCTTTCGCAAATGAGAGTGATTACATAAGAAATGTGACATGTGGAGTTTCGGGTGAACCGTATTTGCTTCAAACTGCACGTTTTTGCCCTGTCGCTCTGAAATATTATGGATTCTGTTTACAAAAGGGCAGTTACAACGTGTCGCTCCACTTTCATGAAGTTGTTTTTGCAAATGGTGAAGATTATAGTAGCAGTGGAGTACGTGTCTTTGATGTGTATATTCAGGTATAATGGAATTACTTATATCAAAATATTCTGTTAGTGGGTAATCATTTTATTGAAAAAGACACTGATCTTCATTGCAGGGGAATAGACACTTACATGATTTCAACATAAGAGATGAAGCTAAATATACAACAGGTCCTCGGACTTTTGAAGTACAATTAGATGAGGATCCATTGGAAATCCTCTTGTTCTGGGCTGGCAAGGGATCTATAGAGTATAATAATCTCCAAGGACCACTTGTATTGGCCATTCATGTGACTCCAAGTAATTTTTTTAATAAAAAACGCTTCACTTTAATTCTTGTTTTGACATTTCACTGAACTGTCTTGTCATCCACTGTATCTTTCAGATTTCAAAATTCCAGGACACCACAAACTATCGACTTTAACAATAATAGGGATTTCATTAGGTTCTGCGTTAACTGCAGTTCTTGCATTGGCTTTCGCATGGAAAATGGGCTGGCTAGGAAATAGAGAATTGAAAGGTAACACTGCATTGTAATTTAGAACCTTTTGCTTCATGTATACAACCGAGAATCCAGATGAGATCTGTGAAATATGCTTCATTTGGAAGATTTTTGCCTACAATCAGGATATTACACCCAACTATTGGATGAGTGATACATGTTTTACTTTTGGTATTTATAGTTTGCTAATAAAAATATAACACACATATATATTTCAAAATCTCACAGCCTTGGAGACAACATATGTTACGTACCATTGATTCACTTTTATTTGATGCTTTCTTCAAAACAGAAGTGCATATACGAGTGGATGGCAGACGTTACACCCTTGAACAAATCATAGATGCAACTCGAAAGTTTAGCCCCAGAATGGAGATTGGCAGAGGACGTTTTGGATTTGTATATAAGGTTAAAAAAGCTTACTCTTTGATGCATTTCTTTGAGCAATTACATCCTCTCATTAATCTAACTTAAGCTGTTTGTACGATGCAGGCTGAACTGCCAGATCAGACCAAATTAGCAGTGAAGAAAATTTTTCCTGAATTAACACAAGACAAGCTTAAATATGAGTTACAAGGGGAAATATTTTTTAATCTGAAATCCATCAGACATGACAATCTTGTTCAGTTGTATGATGGTTACTCCAAGAAAGATTTGCATTTACTAATATATGAGTACATGGACAATGGCTCTCTTTACCACGCCCTGTTCGGTAATATATAATATCCGTTTCATTCTTGTTTTTAAGATGATTGTGAGTCAGGATGAGTTAAGTCGAGCATTGTTTTGTTTTCAGATTCGAATTCGACAATGGAACTAGATTGGAAAGTTAGGTTTGATATCTGTATAGGATTGGCAAAAGCTTTGAAGTATCTGCATGAAGAAAATGGACTCAAGATTATACACAGAAATGTAAAAGCTAGTAACATTTTGCTTGATAAAAGTTTTAATGCTAAGTTAACGGACTTCGGATGGGCAAGGCTTTATAACGAGGAAGATCCATTTATGACCATCAAAGCTGGGGCAGCAAGGTACGTAGTCACTTTTCTTTTATTCTTTTATTTTTTGTTAGTTAACTTTGGTATTTGGTAGTTGTAAGGCCCCAACTAATCAGGATTGAACTGGACAAATTAACTTTCTTCTGGCATCTATTCTTTCCATAAATAACTCTCAAACTCATAACCTTAAAGAATTCCCAACTTTTTTTTTTAAACAGAAGTCGTTTTATCTAATTTTGAGCTAATAGAAAATATTTTGTTACAGAATATATATTGCACCTGAGTATGCCTTGGGGCAACCCATTACAGATAAAGCTGATGTTTATAGTTTTGAAATTGTTACACTTGAAATATTCAGTGGGTGACTTAGCGTAATAAATAAACCAAACCAGGAAGCTGCCTATCTTATCGTTGTGGTCCATAGTTCTGAGCTCAAAATCTGTTTGACTGCAGGCTCACATTGCGCAAGCAGAGGGAAGGATTTATGAGTTGTTTGACACAAAATTGGTCATTACTGATCGTAAGATGTCCTTAATTATTTTGAATTTGGCGATCATGTGCATCCATCCGACTGCTGATCTCAGGCCTTTAATGTCTGAAGTTGTCAGTGTACTTTCGGGTGAAAAATCCATTGACGAGATATCCAAAGCACACACTCCTGATATATAAGTGTGCCGGTTATATTGTGCTGTGTGTTGTCTGTCAGGATTGAGACAATTGGGGCTGCTTAAATAAAGCTCTTATATTATATGTGTGCTTTCAATTGTGTTGGCAATGATGACTTGATATTAATATTCGTTTAACCTTCTAAATCATCAAATACCAAGATTATTATAAAATTTCTCATTCGTAATGAGTGCATATAGACAAAAAAAAAAAAAAAAAAAAGATTATTTATTGAATTTTTTATTAGTTGATTTTCATGAGCTGATGTGGTAGTAAGGTCATGTATTTCCTAATATTAGTGGCAAGTTCTATTAGTTGTATTTGTTAAAGCTGTTATAAAACTGCTGTTATGTTTGTTACAACAGTATTTAATTATTGTAAAAACTCTTCTTGTATTTATATTGATTATACATGGATACAAAACATACAATTCTCCCATACAATCTCTGATATTGACTTGGTATCAGAGCCTCACCATGACAACAAATTCTTCTTCTTCTTCTTCTTCTTCTTCTTCTTATTTATCAAGCTCCACCACATTGCCAGCTCATATCACCACTTCAAATCCCATATCGAACTCACCTTCTCATTTACAACAAACCTTCTCAATCACGCTTAATTCCAAGAATTATATACCTTGGAAACTCCAATTCCAACGTCTTCTTAATTTCTATAACCTTCATAAAATCCTAAATGGCACTAAAATTTTCCGACCAAAAGAAGTCCTTAATTCCACTTCTAATTCCTTAGAACCTAATCCTGCATATGCTCAATGGTTCAGCAAAGATCAATTACTCTTCTCTATGCTCCTCTCTTCAATTTTCAAAGAGGGCTATCCCCACCTCATTGCATTGAACTCCTCTTCTGCTATTTGGAAAGCACTTGAAACAACTTATGGCATGGTGAACAATGCTTAAAGAATGCAGCTATATATTGAACTACACAATCTGAAAAAAGATGATATATCAGTCTCAGATGATCTCTTCCAAGCCAAATAACTTGCCGACTCCCTTGCCTTGGCTAGACAACCTCTCAATCCCACTGAATTTAATGCCATAATATTTTGGCAACTTGTGTATAAGTACAATGGTGCCATCGGAGCACTTCAACAACGACTCGATCCTCCTTCATTCCATGAACTTCATGGACAACTAGTTTCATATGAGTTGCTTCTGAAATCGCAACAAGCTACCTTACCAACAGTCCATCTTGCTCAACATTCTGCCAACACCACTTCTTCTTTCCAACTATAACAACTCTCAAGTCTTCCAAGTCGAGGTCGTGATGGTCACTGAGGCTATTCCACCTCTTCTCGGGCTTCCACTACACCATGTCAGATATGTGGGTACAATAACCATTCTGCCTTTGACTGTAGATGGTTTTGATCAGAAGTTTCAACCTTGCTAATTTTCTAAGTTTGGGTGTGATGATTTTCAGTTCTTTGATCATTGCAATGTTCACCGTTCTTCATTCTCGCCTCAAGCTCAATTGTCCATTCTTGGTCCGCCACCATCCAATGCCGGGTTTGAGTAGTATCCAGACATTGGTGCAAGTCATCACATTACACCCGATTTAGCATCTCTCCAAAGTGCTGAAGAATATCATGGTAATAATCGGGTCATTGTTAGCAATGGTAAAGGTCTCCCTATTGTTCATATTGGTAAAGGTTCAATTTCTTCTCTAAATAATTCTTTTCTTGCTCTTAAACATGTATTACATGTCCCTCAAATTACAAAGCCATTACTTTCTATTCATCGTTTATGCACTGACAATAACTGTTTTCTTGAATTTCACCCATATTATTGTCTTGTTAAGGATTGTCAGACCAAGAACGTTCTACTCCGAGGAACGAGTGATTTGGGGCTTTACAAATTGAACTTTGTGCCTTCCAAGTCTTTTTCTTCTCCCATTGCTACTCATTACACTACTATAGACAGATGGCATCAACGACTAGGACATCCCAACTCTACCATAGTTCATCATGTCATTAATCAATTTCAATTACCTTACAAAAATAAATCTTTGGTTTTAAATAATTGACATGCCTATTGTTTAGGCAAAATGCATGATTCTAATTTACCTCTTACTCATCATAGGAGTTCTAAGGAATCCTTAATAGGTACTAACTCTTTCTCTTCCTCGTCCTTATCTCCTATATCTCACTCTCACTCATCTGTATTTTCATCTCAAACCACACCTATCTGCTCTACCACCCCAACCCAATCTCCATCACATCTCTTATCTAAATCACCCACACCGAATCAATCTCCAACTTTTAAAAAAAATTTAAATCACGATGGTTTAAAATTGTTTGTTGATTCAACCTCTTCCTCTTCCTCATGCGAACATCAAACTATATCCAAACCAACATCAGACCATACACGACCTCACCATCATCCTATGATCTTACGACTTGCTACTATGGCTCGTACTAAGCATTATGCCTTGACCGTAAACTCAGCTCTTGATATTGAGCCAACCAGCTTTTCTAAAGCAAACCACATTCCACAATGGCGATAAGCCATAGACAATGAGATAGAGGCTTTACAAAGAACACAAACTTGGACTCTTATTCCACCACTGCCTAACATCATTGTGGCTGGCAATCGGTGGGTGTATAAGATTAAACGCCATGCCAATGGAGCCATTGAGCGATTCAAAGCTTGTCTTGTTACTAAAGGATACACTCAAGAACACGGAGTTTATTATACTAATAGCCCTGTAATTAAGCCAATAACCATTCGATATGTACTTTCTGTTGCAGTTTCATGAAATTAGAAAGTTCATCAACTTGATGTTAGCAATGGATTTCTTCATGGAAAGTTAAATGAAATTGTGTATATGACACAACCTCAGGGGTATATCGATAAAAAAAACATCCACAGTATGTTTGCAAGCTTCAAAAGTCCTTGTATGGTTTAAAACAGGCGCCTCGCACTTGGTTCCAGAAGCTAAGTGGTTTTCTGCAAATAGTTGGCTTCTATAATTCTCACACTGATTCTTCTTTGTTCATCCATAATTCTGTTAGAGTGTAATGCTTTATATTGGTTTATATGGATGACATCCTTTTAACCGGCAACAATAATGATTTTCTTCAATCTGTTATTCATCAATTGTCCAGTGTTTTTTCTTTACGAGATTTGGGGTTATTACATCACTTCCTTGGCATTGAGGCATTCATACAGCCTGCGGGTTTGGTTTTATCTCAGTAGAAGTAAATTTTAGGCATATTAAATTCTATGGGCATGTCTACATGTAAACCGATCTCCACTCCTATGGTGCAAGGTACAACTTTATTTAAAGATTCTTCTCCATCTCTCTCACCCAAAGAGTCTTTCAGGTTTCGCAAGTATTGTGGTTTTCTTCAATACATTACATTAACTTGACCAGACTTGATGTTTACTGTGAATAAACTAACTCAGTTTATGCATTCCCTAATATAAAATCACATGTAAGCTATGAAGTGTATGCTCCGCTACCTACAGGGCTCTAAGCAATAAAGTTTGCTTATTTCTCGCTTCAAAGATTTTAATCTTATAGCCTTTGTCGACGCTGATTGGGTAGGTAGCTTGGACAATCACAAATCAGCCGGGGATTATCTCATCTACATGGGCAACAATTTGGTTGGTTGGCAGTCTAAAAAATAACTTATGGTTGCTAGAAGCACAACTGAATTTGAGTTCAAAATCACAAATGTAATAATAGAGCTTTGATGGCTGTCCAAACTTCTTAAAGAACTTTAGCTTCATGTAACTCGGGTTCCTTTTGGTGTGACAACTTAGGCGTTGTTTTTATTTCCTCCAATGCTGCCTTCACTACTCGCACTTGGCATGTTGAGGTGGACTTTCACTTTGTCTGAGAGCAAGTTGCATCTGGACAACTTCATGTCAGTTCTATTTTTGCCAAAGATCAGCTTGCGGATATTATGAGAAAGCCACTAGCAAAACCAACATTTCATTTTATTGTTTCTAAGCTCAATCACATTGTATAAGCCTTAGCTTATGGGGTGGTATTAGTGATAAGTTCTATTAGTTGTATATTTGTTAAAGCTGTTACATCATTGCTTTTATGTTTTTTACAATAGTATTTCATTATTGTAAAAACTCTTCTTGTATTTATACTGATTATACATGAATACAAAACATACAATTCTCCCATATAATCTCTGATATTGACATAAATAACATATTACTGCTGAGAATACTATATTAGTATCTTTATAATTAATTTTGATCGAGATAAATAATATATTATATTTGTAAAAAATTTCAAAAATTGAGACATTTATTAAAAAATTAAAAATTTGGGAACACCAACAGATTTTTATGTTTTAGTATCAAACAAATGCTTGTGTACAACAAGGGTGAACTTAATGTTTTCAAAATTAATTGTTATAACTAATAATTATAAAATTTAATGTTGTTTTTTTTAAAAGAATAACATAGAAATTTTTTTATCATAAATAATTTCTTTAATTTTTTCCGTCCATATATCTACCACACAAAATGGACATATTATTATTTTTTCATTATTAGTGTGAAATGTTGAGTACTTTTAGTCAAACCAGTATTGAAATCTTTTTTTAACTTGTCAAAGGTTTGTTTGACAAATGAGTGTATATCTAAGTTATTAATTTGTATTTATGTGTCTATTCTTTTGTACTACTATTTTCATTGTAAATTTTACTTACAATTTTTTCCTTTCACTCATATTTACCTTTAATTTCATGTCATAGTAGTTTTAAATTGATCAAATTATATGTAAATTAAATAACCAAAAAAGCTAAAATGTAAGGAAATAGAAATGGTTTGAATCTTTAAGATATGTTGTTTTTAAAATTAATTGTTGTAACTAATGGATGATGAATGTTATTGTCATGTTTAGCTAAATACTTTGTTGTTAGGGTTTGATAAATTCTTATGAATTGAACCTATTAATATAGATCTTATTTATATTCATTGCATGTTATATTTGTTGAATTAAATGTTGTTGTGGGTTGCCAACCATAATTTGATTTAATCTAGAATTGTGCATTGAAAAATGATGTTTCTAGTAGATCCATAAATACAAATTGATGGGTTAACAACTAGAGATAATTTAGCCTTTAATCAAATTTTTATTGGTTGTGCTTAATGCTTTATTTGCTTGAGATTAAGTTACATTGGGTGATAATGAGAATTAAGCCTTAGGTTGTTAATTAATTTCAAATAGACTACACCATTTATTACTTGAGAAAGGATACTTGGTAGTATTAAAGAAAGCCCATGCAAGAGGTGCAATAGAGTAGACATGTCTTTGTTATTAGCTTAATGATTATGTGGTAAGTCAAATTTCTAGCAACCATTTTATTATATTGAGTCACATTTGCAATTAAATAGTTTAATTCTTACTTTGTTCCATTGCTATTTTAATTGTAGAATTTCTTATTCCTTTAAATTGATTTTATAGCTCTAACCAAGAATAGTTAAGGCCAATAGGTGGTTAGTTCCTAATTCTAGTGAGAACGATACTCTATTAACTTTTATTACTTTATTGACCCTTATATTTTCGGGTTGTGCTATTCTAAGAACCTAATAGTCATTGATGTACCATTTCCAGCCATTTAAGCTACAAGATTAATTAATAAAAAAAAAATCCTACCCTTTCCAACAACTCAATGCATCAATAATGATTTCAATTAGATATTGTAAGTGTTCAATTTTTTGGGTTTTTGAAATGCAGTATGACCTTATAAAGTGCTATTTATGCTAAAATTATTATAAAAATTAGCCAAATCAACATATTTTTATCAAAATTAGAAAAATTGGCTATAATAATTAGAAGTTGCAAATATTTGAATTTCTTACATCAATAAATTTGTAATAAAATACTTATAAATTAGTCTATGCATAACATAAATCTTCAACTAATAAATAATAAATAAAATAATAATGATTAGAGAGACATTATTGGTAGTACTCTCATATATATTATTAACACTTTCATTATCATTAAAAAATTAACTGTTATATATTTTTAATTTTTATATAAATTAATAATACTTATAATAATAAAAATAACAAGACATAAATAAAGAATGTCGATAACATCTTCCTATAATTATATAAAATACTTTTTGCTCTTTTAGTAAGTTGTAGTGGGTGCTTAAGTCCAAGTCAAGTAATATCAAGTGTTCTTTGCTCAGAGGAATCACCGTCCTCCAAGCGGTAGAATTTATTAGTAATTTTCTAGTTTGAACTTGATAGTATACCTCAATGAGTATTATCTCGTGGAATGTACAAGGCTTAGAAAATACCCTCACCTTTAAAACCCTAAAAAAATTGATCTTATGAGAGAAACCAACGATGGTGTTCCTAATCAAAATAAAGCAGACCGGCAATAAGCTCAAAAAGCTTAGATCGCAATTGGGTTTCAAACAAGGCATATATAATGAACTAGAAGGCAGGGTAGGTGGTCTAGCATTGTGGTGGATTGAAGGTTGGGAAGTACAAAAATAAAGAAATCATAAAACTTCATAGACGTTTGGGTAAAAAGAAGAAGGAATGGCATTTAACAAGGGTATACGAGAGTCTGAGAAAGGAGAAAAGGTTTGAAGTTAGGAATGACCTGTGGAAGCATGACATGATGGGATCCGCCCCCTGGATTCTTGTAAGGGATTTTAATGCTTGTCTAAGGGTTAAAGATAAACTGGGAGGTGAAGATCTATCATACAATTAATTAAAGGATTTCAATGAGCTAGTGCATGATCTATCCTTGTTAGATTTGGGTTTTAATGGGGGAGCTTATTCTTGGCACAATAAGCAAATAGGTTCAAAAAACATACAAGCACGATTAGATTGGGCACTTGCAAATACGGAATGGATAGAATTATTTGAGTTTGCAACTGTGATACATGGTAATTATCTGGGATCTGACCATGGGCCCCTCTTAATTGGCCTAAACCTAACAAGAACAAGAGGAAAATATGATTCGTGTATAAGGTGAAGCGGGAATAATAAGAAGAACTAAGCCAAGTAATCAGTAGGAATTGGAATGCTGAGGAAGAGGAGGGCCAAAGAAATGTGGGACTGGGAATCAAACTAAACAAACTCAGAGCAGATATGATAAAATGGAACATAGTGTCACGACTCTAACCCCATGGGCACGTGATTGGCACTAGGGAATAAGAAAGCGGGAAGCTTCCAAAACCTGTAGTAAGCCTAAAGGAAATTTTCACAATATAATTATCCGCTTAAATATTTAACGAAAATTTGACAGAGTTTCCTCTGTACCAAGAATAATCCAAAACCTGCATATTGCAATAATACTCCTAATAATGCATACACTTATAAACCACAACTCTAATATCACTATAACACAACGTCTCAACTTAAGTATATATATAAATAAAATACATAACACACTGCAATACAAGTATCAATACAAATAATATAATAACAATTCCTCCAAACTATAGCAGTTTCTAGATAAACTAAAATTATTCCACAAATATTAATAACATTACAATAACCTATATAAAGCAGCCGGCGAAGAATGAATTCGGCTTAGAGGAGATCTAACAGTAAACTCCCAAGATCTTGAAAAAATAATTTAGGGGAGTCAGACCTCACTGAGTAAGCTAATATAAAGAAATGCATGCCATTTGAAAATCTCCTTGTTAAAATAATTTAATGGAAATATATTATTTATAATTTAATTTTAAAACCATTAGTTTATCAAAATCATACAGGTAAACATAAAAGAATTTTATAAAAACCCCATAAACACCTTTGGAATAAAATAATCTTTATTTAAGATATTTATAAGTGAAATATTCATGGTAGAACCCTAAACCACAAATCTAATAGCCATTTGGCTCACTTAATCCAAATGACAGCCGATTGTCAAGAGCTAATCATCCACCAAGCTACCAGCCACAGTCAATCATTTATTTCAATATTTATTGGCGGTTCCCGAGAGCTAAGCATTAACTGAGCAACCAGCCTTAGTAAATAATTAATCGAATATGCCCGAGAACTATGCGTCAACCGAGCTTTTCATTACTATATGACCGAGAGCTATGAATCAATCGAGCTTTTCCATACTATACACCTGAGAGCTACGCATCAATCGAGCTTTTTCATACCATACACCCAAAAGCTATGCATCAACCGAGCTTTTCCATACCATACGCCTAAAAGCTATGCATCAATTGAGTTTTTCCATATTTATCCAAATAAAGGCCTAACTCAAAGATCAATACCAGTGCGCACATGGTCCTGATGACACCCATCAGGTAGGCCATTCTACCAGTATTTTCCAAAAACTCCTTATATAAATAAAATGCAATAAATTTTAAAGAATGGTATAACTTAAAGATAGAATAAAATAAATATAACAATATTCTTATTTATCCTCCACAATATTACCTTACCATAAATATTCATATAAACCATGGTAACAACATTATAACCTCATTAATATTCGAAACACAATTAATATCTCAAAATTCAACGTTTTCTTCAATATCAAAATTAACATACACTTCAAAATATTAACTTACAAGTGGAGCGAGCTGGCTGACGTGTCTTGTCCGCCTAATCTCCAAAGTTCCCGCTCCGATATTCTCTATAATAAATATTTTTCATTTAAAATATGCTTACATATATATATCAAATAAATGCATAACAATTTCTAAAAATTCTAAAAAATTAATAAAATCAAGAACTTAATAAAATGGACTTGGAAAAAATCCTAAATATGATAATTGAGGTTAAAGGAGTTTATTTCAGCGAGCTAAAGAAATTTAAATGGAAATTAAGAAATTTCCACTAAAACATTTCTGGAATTTTTAATTCAAAATTCGTGAGGAATCAGACCTAGCTCCAGTTACAAAAATTAATCCTCATAATTTATACTATTTATTAAAAATAAAATCAGACTTTTCTAGGCTGGTCACTATTTCTCACCGGAATTCGGTTAGAACTCGCCAGATTTTGTCATCGGAAAATGTCTTATACACAAATCAGGCATATCAACATAATCACAGCAATGTATGAAACTCAAAAATAGTCTCAAGCACCACAAAAAAACCTCTAAAATAATAGATCAAAGAGAAAAAGAAAGATTACCAATTATACTTCAATCAAGGTCTTAACCATACAGATTGGACGGACATTTGATACCATAAGACTCCTGGAACAAGATGAGTATGATGGTGAAGGTTGTAGTAGCTAATGGTCACCGGAAATAATGATTCGTCGCCAGAAATTTTAAGCCAAACATTTGGAGCTTAATCTGATAAAATCTAGGCCACATTTCATAAAATAAAAACTACCAACATGTAGAGGATGTTGAGCAGGATCTGTGGTTCAAATTTCATGTCAATCGGAGGTCGTTTGACCAGTGAACGGAGAAGAGAAAGATTTAGGTGCTATAATGAAAATCGAAAAGTTTAGGGGCTTTTCTAGAACTTTTGCGTGCCTGCAAGATATAACTGAAGAGGAAGAAGAAAAATTACCACTTTAGTCCTTGTATTTTTAGAAAAAATTTTGTTTAGTCCTTCCACTTTGAGGCTTGAGATAACTGCTAGCAATTAAATGAGTTAACACCCTACAACAACACTGCATCAACTCGGCAACAACCAATCCATGAAACAACAAGCCAACATCAATGACAGTAACTCAACATCAAGAACAATAATTGAATAACCAAACAACAAGCAAATCAACTACAAATTAATAGCCTATTAACGACACAATAATAACACAACAACCTATCAACAATCCTACATCAATAGTATCATATATTATTTTTATTAATAAATTAAGGGTTATTACATTCTTACCCCTTTAAGAAAATTTGATTTGGAATTTTAAAATCTTACATCAACATCCAAACAAGTAAGGGTATCGACTTTGCATGTCTGCTTCAGTTTCCCAAGTACAGTCCTCTACTATATGGTTACTCCATAACACCTTTACCATAGGAATCTCTTTAGTACGAAGCTGACAAACTTGTCAATCCACAATCGCCATTGGATACTCTTTATATAATAAATCCTCACTAGGCTCCACTGTCTATGGCTGAAGAATATGGGAGGGATCAAAAATGTACTTCCTCAACATAGATACATGGAACACTGGATGGATTCACGGCAACTCAGGTGCTAATACCAGTCTATAAGCCACATCACCAACCCTTGATCGACTTCAAAGTATTCGATGTGTCTTAAAGCTAATTTACCCTTCTGACCAAATCTCATTACTCCTTTCATCAATGATACCTTTGGAAATACCATACCTCCAACAGAGAATGACACATCTTTTCTCTTAGAATCAATATAACTCTTGTGTTTATTAAAAACTATCTTTAATCTCTGTTTAATGATAGGAATCTTCTCTGATGTCACTTATACTAATTTTGGGCCTGCTACTTGTCTCTTACCAACCTCCCTATATAAAGGTGATTTACACTTCCTACCATATAATGCTTCATATGGAGCCATCCCAATACTTGCATGATAACTATTGTTATAAGCAAATTCAATCAATGGCAAGCATAAATCCCATTGACCACGAAAATTTATCACACACATCCGAAGCATATCCTCCAGTATCTGAATGGTCTTTTCTGACTGACCATCTGTTTGAGGATGAAAAGCCGTACTGAAATCAAGTCTTGTACCCAATGCTTTTTGCAATTCTTGCCAAAATATTGAAGTGAAAGTAGCTCCTCTATCTGATAGTATACTCTCTGGCACCCCATGTAAGCAAACAATTCGATTGATATACAACCTCGCTAGCTTGTCCGTAGTATAAATTTTCTTAATTGGAAAGAAGTGAGCTGACTTGGTTAACCTATCAACTATTATCCGTATGGCATCATAGCCACTTGATGTGCGAGGTAATCCAGAAACAAAGTCCATTGTAATCATGCTCCACTTCTATTCAGGAATGGGTAACTGTTGTAGCAATCCTGAGGGTCTCTGATTTTTTAATTTTACTTACTAACAAGTGAGACACTTGGATACAAACTCTACAATATCTCTTTTCATCCCATTCCACCAATATGTATCTTTTAAATCATGATACATCTTGGTAGAACTTGGATGAACACTATAAGCAGAAAAGTGCGCCTCTTCCACAATCTCTTTTCTTAAATCATCCACTTCCAGTACACACAGCCTAGTGCCCAAACGTAGTATATCCTCACTGTTAATTGCAAATTCTTGAGACTGACCTTGCTGAACTTCTACCATTATTCTCTATAACTGTGGGTCCCTACTCTGAGCTACTTTGACTCTATCCAAGTATACTAATCGTACTCTGAATTGAGCTAATAAACATTTCTTTGTTACCTTGTACTACAACCCTTGATCAATTAGTTCATGTAATTCTTTAATGATTGGTCTCCTTTCTGTGCTAATGTGAGCAAGGTTTCCTACTGACTTTCTACTCAACACGTCAGCTACCACATTAGCTTTACCCAGATGGTAAAGAATAAAGCAATCATAATCGTTTAAAAGTTCCATCCACCTTCTCTGCCTCAAATACAAGTCTCTCTATAATAAATGTACTTTAAGCTCTTGTGGTTAGTGTATATTTCACAAGTTACACCATACAAGTAATGCCTTTAAATTTTTAGTGCAAACACCACAGTTGCCATTTCCAAATCATGCGTAGGGTAGTTATGTTCATGCTTCTTTAACTGAGGGGAAGCATAAGCAACCACTCTACCCTTTTGCATAAATACACAACCCAATCCTACTTGGGAAGCATCACAATATACGGTATACCCTTCATTTCCTGAAGATAAAGTCAACACTGGAGCTAAAGTCAACCTATCTTTAAGCATCTAAAAGTGCTCCTCACATTTATCTTTCCATAAAAACTTATCATTCTTCTAGGTCAACCTTGTTAAAGGTGCAGCTATCTTAGAGAAATCCTTCACAAACCTCCTATAGTAGTCAGCCAAACCCAGAAAACTCCTTACTTCTGTGACTGATGTGGGTCTCGGCCACTCTATAATGGCTTTAATCTTTTTAGGATCCACTTCTTTGGATACTACATGGCCTAAGAATGCCACTTGATCTAACCAAAACTCACACTTTGAGAATTTAGCATATAGTTGATGTTTCCTTAAATTCTGAAGCACCATCCTTACATGCATGGCATGTTTCTCCTCACTCTTAGAATACACCAAGAAATCATCAATAAACACTATCATAAATTGGTCCAAGAATGGCCTAAATACTCGGTTCATTAAGTCCATAACGGTTGTTGGGGCGTTAGTCAACCCGAAGGACATTACCAAGAATTCATAATTGCCATATCTTATCCAAAATATTGTCTTGGGTATATCCCCACTTCTAATTATCAACTGATGATACCCTGACCTCAAGTCAATTTTGGAGAAACACTGAGCTCCTTAAAGTTGGCCAAATAAATCATCAATCCTTGGAAGATGATACTTGTTCTTGATGATGACCTTGTTCAACTGTTTATAGTCGATACAAAGTCGAAGACTAACATCTTTCTTCTTTACAAATAGCACTGGAGCACCCCAAGTACATGTACTAGGTCTAATGAAACCCTTATCAAGCAACTCTTGTAATTTCTCTTTAAGCTCCTTTAACTCTACAGGTGCCATTCTATAAGGTGGCATAAAGATAGGATCTGTACCGGATACAACGTCAATACATAATTCTATCTCCTTTTCTGGTGGCAATCTTGGTAATTCTTCAAGAAAAACATCAGAAAGCTCACACACCACTGGCACATTATCAACTACTTTATTATTTGCCTTTGTATCTCTGACGATAGCTAAATAGCCTTGACATCCCCTTATAACCATCTTTCTAGCTGATTATAGAAATAAGATTCGAAGGCACTAAACTCTTATCACCTTTGAATCAAAATTCCACATTATTTGGAATTTTGAAAATCACTTCTTTCTCTTGATAATCTAATATTGCATAATGTTGAGCCAACCAATCCATTCCTAAAATCACATCAAAATCTATCATATCCAGCAAAACTAAATCCGCAAGCAACTCTCTACCTTCCACTAATACAGGATAAGATGAAAAAACTATATCTACCTCTAATTCATCACTAACGGGAGTTGCTACAAATGATGGGATTAAAAATTTGGATGGTTGCCATCCCATCTTAGAAGCAAACACAAGTGATACAAAGGAATGAGATGCACCAGAATCTAATAAAACTCTAGCATCAAGATAACAAACTGGAAGAGTACCTGCAACCATTTCATTGGATGCCTGAGCATCCTGAGGAGTTAGTGTAAAAACTCTGGCCTACCCAAAGCCTACCTGCTATAATGTAGACGGCTGCATGAATCCTCAGCCACTAGATCTTCCCCTAAATCTACGTCCTGAACCACGACCTTGCTTGCCCACAAATTGAGTACCACTTTACTGAGGATATACTGGTGCCTGAAACTAGGAAGGAGTTTATTGTATTGGCTAAGAAATTATAGTATATGAACCCTGTAGGTATGCCTGCTGATAACCAAATTACGGATATGCTCTAGCAAAGTGTCCAACCTGTGCACATCTAAAACACACTCCTAATGGTAAGTGACAAGGACCTTGGTGTACCCAAAACTCCACCCATTACTACTACTAGCTCTAGATCTAAATCTGCTAGGTTTACCCCTTTTTTTTACCTTAAGGGGTAGGGGGAAGAGCTTTATCCTGAAAGGACTACTCCCCCTCACTATATGTTGCTTCAACAATAGGAACATTTCGTGCTTGCCTCATTCTAAAAAAACACAAAAACAAGATTCAAGATATAACAAGGATGCTAACATATACGCTGAATTCTAGAATCAATGATGACAATAGATGACGTTTATCAACCTAATCACTGCAGTAGTTTGAAGAAAAGGCAGACACCAATAATTAAATAAACTATTGCTCTAACACCAACTTTGTCACAACCTGAACCCTATTGGCACATGACCGACACTAGAGAATGGGAAAGCAGGAAGCTTCTAAAACCTGTAGTAAGCCTAAAGGAAATTTTCTTTATAAAATTATCCACTTAAATATTTAACAAAAAATTGGCAAAGTTTCCTCTGTACCAAGAATAATCGAAAACCTGTATGTTGCAATAATACTCCCAATAATGCATACACTCAAACACCACAACTCCAATGTCACCACAATACAACATCTCAACTTAAAAATATATATAAATCAAATACATAACACACTGCAATACAAGTATCAGTACAAATACAATACTTACAATTCCTCCAAACTACTGCGGTGTCTAGACTAACTAAAATTATTCCACACATATTAATAACATTACAATAACCTATACAAAGCAGCCAATGAAGGATGAATCCGGCGTAGAGGAGATCTAACAGTACACTTCCAAGATCTTGAAAAAATAATTAAGGGGAGTCAGACCTCACTAACTAAGCTAATATAAAGAATGCATGCCTTTTGAAAATCTCCTTGTTAAAATTAATTTAATCAAAATATATTATTTATAATATAATTTTAAAACCATTAATTTATCAAAATCATACAGGTAAACATAAAAGAATTTTATAAAAATCCCATAAACACCTTTGGAATAAAATAATTTTTATTTAAGATATTTATACGTGGAAAATTCATGGTAGAACCCTAAACCACAAATCTAATAGCCACTTGGCTCAATTAATCCAAATGACTATCGGTTCCAAGATCTAAGCATCCATCAAGCTATTAGCCAGAGTCAGTCACTTATTCCAATATTTACTGGTAGTTCCCGAGAGCTAAGCATCAACTGACCTACCAACCTTAGTAAATAATTAATCATATGCTCAAGAACTATACGTCTACCGAGCCTTTCATTACCATATTCCCGAGAGCTATGCATCAACTGAGCTTTTTCATACCATAAGCTCAAGAGTTATGCATCAATTGAGCTTTTCCATACCATACGCCCGAGAACTATGCATCAACCAAGCTTTTCCATACTATACACCTGAGAACTATGCATCAACTGAGTGTTTCCATATTTATCCAAATAAGGGCCCAACTCAAAGATCAATACCAGTGTGCACACGGTCCTGATGACACCCATCAAGTAGCTCGTTCTACCATTATTTTTCAAAAACTTCTTATATAAATAAAATGTAATAAATTTTAAAGAATGGTATAACTGAAAGATAGAATAAAATTAATATAACAATATGCTTATTTATCCTCCACAATATTACGTCACCATAAATATTCATATAAAACATGGTAACAACATTATAATCTCAATAATATTCAAAACACAATTAATATCTCAAATTCAATATGTTCTTAAATATCAAAATTAACATACACTTCAAAATATTAACTTACAAGTGGAGTGGGTTGGCTGATATGTCCTCGTGATGTGTGTAACTTATCACATATTTTTTAGTTGAATTTTAATGAATGTTGAATAAATAATTAGCTATGATTGGGTAGAACTTAGGTTTAATAAGAAATTATTTTGGTTTAAACCTTTAATTAAA
The DNA here is from genome assembly GCA_949671775.1 of Mallotus repandus. Classification (NCBI taxonomy): domain Eukaryota; kingdom Viridiplantae; phylum Streptophyta; class Magnoliopsida; order Malpighiales; family Euphorbiaceae; genus Mallotus; species Mallotus repandus. The sequence goes on along the minus strand of CATIWM010094843.1, from coordinate 8,996 downwards.
TTTTATTATCTTTTTATTAATATTTTGGTTAAATTAGGAGTTTTTATTTTAATATTAATAAGTAAGTATTTCCCTTTTTGTAGGTAAGTTTAGAAAGGAACTCCAAGATAATCAAGGACTGGTGCGTCGTGGGTTCTATCACACCATGATGGAAGCTGTCACAATCGTCATAGGTTCTAACACGCCATGATGGAAGCCATGCCGTAAAATCAATGACGTGTCACCACTTATGTCATCCCATAACTAAAACCATGACGAGCAGAAAATCTTCCTTTTTGGTATAAACATAGGAATTCAAGTGCAATTAGGTTTTTCATAAGACTTTTCTATAAAAAGGAATACAAGAGAGCTATTGAGAGCTGTGTGTGTGGGGGAACACCGCCACCACGAAGGCAAAGCGTGGAATTGAAGAACTTAACAAGGATTAAAGATTGAAGTGTACTTTCAACGAGTTTTATCTTTCCTTCATCTTCTTTTCTTATGAATAGCTAAATTATTTAGAGTTTGGTTTTGGAGTAGCTAGTTAGACTTGTTGGGATTTTTATTTCTTTATTAATGATTTGATTTTCATTCAATTTTATGAGTTATGCTTAATGTCTTGCGTTCAATTAACGGCCGAATTGTTTGCATGTTTATAGGTAGATTGCTATCAATGAAAGTTGAGTGATTTTCTAGCTTCTAACTCATAAGACTTAGGAACCTCGATCACGAAAGTAGACGAATTCTTCGGGGATCAATAAATTGCTAAAGAGCTTAATGAGCCCTAATTAATTAACTTGACCATGAAAATATGTGGTAATTAGTTTTGGCATGCTTGGATGATCTCGAAAGAGACTCTAGATAATTTGAGTAGTTTACCCTTGATTGTGATCAATGAAATAGTTGAATTTAATTCTGTAATTCAAGTCCTAACTAGTGAAACAAACCCAATCTCTAGTTTATCCCCATTAATTTAATTAGATTAATTAGAGTAGGTAGTTTATTTTAATTTATTTCTTCCAATTTAATTTGATTTGTACTAGCTAGGGAAAATCGATTTACAGTTAGTACTTAATACCCTTTCCTCGTGGGAACGATACTCTACTTATCACTTTATTACTTGCCACGATCCGTATACTTGCGGAGTTATGCTAACACCTCGTCCGCCTAATCTCCAAAGTTTTTGTTCTAGTATTCTCTGTAATAAATAATTTTTATTTAAAATATGCTTATATATATATATATATATATATATATATATATATATATCAAATAAATGCATAATAGTTTCCAAAAATTTCAGAAAATTAATAAAATCAAGAACTTAATAAAATGGACTTGGCAAAAATCCTAACTATGACAATTGAGGTTAAAGGAATTTATTTCGGTGAGCTAAAGCAATTTAAATGGAAATTAAGAAATTTCCACTTAAACACTTATGGAATTTTTAATTAAAAATCCATGACGAATCAGACCTAACTCCAGTTACGAAAATTAATCCTCATAATTTATCCTATTTATTAAAAATAAAATCAAACTTTTCTGCACTGGTCACTATTTCTCGTCGGAATCCAGTTGAACTCGTCGGATTTTCTCATCGAAAAATGTCTTATACACAAATCAAGGATATCAACATATTCACAACAATGTATGAAACTCAAAAATATTCTCAAACACCTCAAACAACCTCTAAAATAATAGATCGAAGAGAAAAAGAAAGATTACTAAATATACTCTGATCAACATCTTAACTACACGGATTGGACACACTTTTGATACCAAAAGACTCTGGAAACAAGATGAGTAGGATGGTGAAGGTTGCAGTAGCTAATGGTCACCGAAAATGGTGATTTGTTGCCAAAAAGTTTAAGCTGAAACTTTTGAGCTTAAACTAATCAAATCTAGACTTAATTTTACAAAATAAAAACTACCACATGTAGAGGATGTTGAGTAGGATCTGTGGTTCAAATTTCGTGTCAATCGAAGGTCATTTGACCTGTGAACGGAGAAGAGAAAGATTAAGGTGCTACAGTGAAAACCCCAAAGTTTAGGGGCTTTCTAGAACTTTCACGTTATCTGGAAAGGAAGAAGAAAAATTACCACTTTAGTCATCATATTTTTGAAAAAAAATTTCGTTTAGTCCTTCCACTTTTAGGCTTGAGATAACTGATAGCAATTAAATAAGTTAACACGCTACAACAACCTCACAACAATACTACATCAACTCGGCAACAACCAATCTACAAAACAACAACCCAACATCAATGACAACAACTCAACATCAAGAACAATAACCGAATAACCAAACAAGAAGCAAATCAATAGCCCATGATCGACACAACAATAACACAACAACCTATCAACAACCCAACATCAACAATATCATATATTATTTTTATTAATAAATCAAGAGTTATTACCCAGAGATAGATCAAGAAGATCTGGTAGAGGTGCTTAGGAAATATAAGAAAAGGTGGAAAAAGCTATGACATGAGAGTTCCATGAATCAAAAAAAGAAGAAGCTAAACAAGCTCAAATGGTGTTGTCAAAATTGTGGAGGGAAGAAGAGATACACTGAAAACAAGGATCTCATATCTAGTGGCTAAAAGAGGGAGACAAAAATTGTCATACCTATGTGGAAGGGTGTAAACAACAATAAAAATAAATAATAATAATAATATTAAATTATAAGATTAAGTGTGTTTTGTGCCTATATTATTTATGGTGTTAATAAATAATAATAATAATAATATTAATTTTTATAAATGTGTATGTACATATATGTGAGTAGGAAAAAAAGGAAATAAATAAAAATAAAATAAAAATGAATGGAGGAGGAGATTTAGAACTCAATTGATAATTATTACTTGGGAATAAGATCAAGATGGGGAGGAAGTAAAGATTTAAGGATTTTAAAAAATATATAGAAGAGGAGGGGAAGCAGGTGCTGGCGTGATTAGAGGCCTGATAAGCATGAGTCATCAAGTATTAAGGGCCATTCTCTCTTAAGCCTTAGTCTCTCTTGAACAAAAAAAAAAAAAAAAAAAGGAAAACAAAGTAAGAAGAGGGAGAACAACACAGAAGGAGGATGGTGGAGATGAACAATGTTACTTGAGAATGTTTCATTGCATGCGAGTGAAGGAGAGTCTCTACCATTCAATCTTCCCTTAAGAAGCAAGCAGTAGTGATTTTCACCACTTGGAGCCGAGAATTCAAGGGAAATGAAGGCAGCAAAAAAAAAAAAAAAGAAGACAAACAGCTTTAGTTTGGATGGGTTTCGGGTAAAGATCAAGCAAGAATAAAGGTTAGAAACATCTAATAATTGGAAGAACTGATTTAGAGTATAGATTAGATGAGACTTAAGTTGCATGCATGGAGATATAAGTAGAGAATTAAACCAGAATTCTTGAAGTTGCATGTTGTAAATTTGGGGTCTTGAGCAAGAACTAAGAAATTCCCTGTGAATGATGAATAGGAGCTACTCGTGGCCTTAGGAGTGAGTTCGTAGCAAGGAGGGAAGAGAAAGCTATCTTCGAAGGTGAGTGGACTTCACCGATCCTTTAATTCATTTTTGAACCCTTTGCTACTGTTATAATCTTGTGTTTTTTTGGTGTTGTTCTTCCTTGTGATCTTTAAATGTTGCGATTGATTCGGTTGGTTGGGTTCAGCGTTTGGATGCTGCCCCTTTTGCTTCGTTGAATTTGAATGTCGGATAGCTTGAATCATGTTGTCTATTTGTATCATTCCTTTTGGGTTTTAGTTGCACCGTTTGCTTTGAAATCATGCTAAACCATCTGTTTTGAACCATTAAAACTCTTTCACTTCGTTGTCAATGAATTTGCTGCTGTGTTTAGGTCGAGTTTGCTGCTGAATTTTAATTCCTTGGCAGCCCTGGAAGTCATTTATTTCTTTGCTATATCTTTTGGAATTTAGCTGAATAGTTGGCTTTGAAAGATATTGAAATAACTCTTCTTGAATTGCTGTGAATCATGCAATCTTGTTGTTAAATGGTTTGCTGTCATACATGTTAATTCTTGGTGTAGAATTTTCAGTATTTGAGGTGCAAAAATGTTGCTTATATAACTGATTTAAATGCTTGATAACAGAGCAAGAAAGTGAAAAAGAAAGGGGAAAAAAAGCATGCAATTGCTGTTAAAGCATTCACCCTTTGGAATAAGAATGTGGTTACCAAAATATGAATAAATATATACACTTAATTAGTGCTGCATAACATAACTAAAGAGGTCAGCTTGTTGCTATTAATTTGGATAATGGTTGACCTATGAGTCTTATGAGTTGATGATACTCCCCTAAAGTTCTAGTTGGTTTAAACTAAAAATTAAATGTTTTGATTTCTAGTTGTGATTGCCTTGATCATACCCTTACAAATATGTTCCATTGAGTCAAATTAGTAGATGCCTTGGAGTTGTATTTTGGTATCAACTTATTAATGATTAATCTAGGAACTTTGGTTGGTATTAATTTATTAATGATCAAGATGAAACTTTAAGTTGCTAAAAGCTTTGCCGTTTGGAATTTTTAAGAATTAAATATAGTCTTTGATAATAATTTATTTTAATCAAAATGTAATACTTAAGACTTGAGTTAAGGTTTGAGAACTTAAAGTGTATTTTTGATAATAGGCCACAACAATTTAAGTAGTTCAATATATTATGTTTAGTTAAGTTATAGCATACTTTGAGTTTTAGAAAAATGAACAAATTTATGAATAAATTTTTACTTATTAAAGAATAAATATAAGTATTTAATCTCCAAGGAGAATGATTTTGAATTAAATACATGAATAATTTATTAAAGAATAATCAAAGAAACAAATTGGGAAAGTTTAAGTTGAGAATGAACACGTATATTTAAATAATAGCTAAAAGAAATATTTAAGAAGAATAATTTGAGTTTAAATCTGAGTTGAGTACATGCATGAAAGTTAAATAGTGGTAGTAAGACCATGTCCGGGACATGGCTGTGTCAAGTGAATTGTAAGACAGTGTCTGGGACACTGCATATCACATAGTGAAAGATGTAAGACTGTACCCGGGATGCAGCTTTCTAATGAGTTGAGAAAATAAGTTGTTGGGAAATGGCCATTCTTATTTATAATTGTCTTTCAGGTAGCGCTCGAGATCAACATGCCTTTAGGGCGATCCTCAGTGGTTAATTGTATGCATACACATTTAATATTTATTAGACGCTCGGTGTGCTTATAGTACCCGATATCCACTAGTACATGTGCATATGTGCTCGTTAATTTATTTAATTATTAAACTCATTTAATTTGAGAATTTATTCTTAGTTTATTAATAGTATGCTTAGAGGTTAATATTTGAGTTATATTAACCCAGAAAATATTCTTGGTATATGTTTGGGACAAGTGGTGAATAATCTTATTAAAATTTGGAATGAAACTAGAAGAAATGATAATTGGCATTTTATTAAATTTTAATGCCTTATATATTAATTAAAACTTAACTAATAAGATTATTCGACATTTTATTTAATTATTTAATAAATATAAGATTTCCTTATTTTATTTGCTTATTCATGTTGTACTTCCACCTTCTTGTCTGTTCTGATCACTCATTGGGTATTTTCTTTGAAAATACTCACTCCTCACTATTTTTCTTTTTCAAGTTGACTGTGATATCTTTAGTTAGAGTAGTTTACTTGTTTATTAAAGATTGCAAAGATGTCGTGTGACTACATGGTCATGAGTCAGGAAGTTCAAGAAGACGAGACAACTATAAAATATTCCTTAGGGCACTTTGCTGATACGATATTGGATTGGAAGGTGTAGGTAGAGACTGCGACTGTACCCTTCCACCTGTTGACTGTTAGAGAGAACCATGGTGACCTTGTCATTACCATAGTACTGGTGATATATGAAACTACGTTTAATGTCTGCGTGTCTCTGATACTTGACTAGCTTTGATGTTGCCTTAAAAGTACTTTTGTTCTTTATAGACTTAAATGTAACCCTGCTATGTATATATTTGACTGTGAGAAATAGGGTTATTTGGGGTAGTTGATTACAACCTATATATTTTGATGTTAATATTTGTAAATATTTAGGGTTGTTATTAGTACTTTACCATCTATGCAGGGTTGTATATAAAGATGTGAATATTTTAGAAATAAATGATAACCTCCTACTGTTCTCCTAAATGATGTGTTATAACCATTTACTATTTGTCAAGAGTTGCCAGTTTATAAGTTAAGTCTGGAAATATATGTAAGGGAAATCTAGGCAAACGAGAAATTTAAATTCTATGATGTTGGATGTATTATCTAGAAATTATATATAAATTTTTTTTCTCCATTTTCACTTGTTTATTATTAGTCCACCAGATGAAACTATGGTTTTATTTCTATTGAAGAGTTTAATGTTTAAGGATTAACTATCAAAAGTGTTGCCTTATCCTTTAAGCCTCCTTAATAGATGTCCAAGGTTAACATTCAATTAAGGATGCTTATGGGGTTGGGTGCCACAATTTTTGGTATAAGAGCCTAGGTTTATTAATATGAGGTTTGATATTTGAGGTTAATAAGTGTATATATATATAAATGTGTGTGTGTGAGGCAATAATTAAATTAAAAAATATTGGAATTTGTTAATAGAGATTATTAAAGTAATTTGATTCTGGATTTTAGGAGAATGGCAAGGACAAGATGACGTAGGATAGTGATCGGGGTAGAGGCAGAGGTCAAGTTCGAGGCCGAGGTGCGCAGGCCGATAGAACTAAGCTCGTAGCTATGATAGGGAGCTCACATAGGAGTCGAGCACCACAGTAAGAATTGTCCCCATTGTTGGCCTATATTGGCAATGAGAGGGATGATGCGTGTGAAGCTCGAACAGGTAGCAAACAAGGCATTTTTTAATCAATTGCCTCAATGCTGAGCTTCGACAATGTGCTAAGAAGGGCGCATAATTGTCAACCACTAATGAATGTGATAGACCTTCCAATCCTACCTGTTATGCATATAGATACTACAACTAGCACATACTATGGCAACAATGCTTAAAGAAAGGGACAGATATAAAAAGCCTGGAGATATAATTGAGCACGCCAAGAAATGTGGTGCGTATGATTTCTATGATACATTAGACCTTAGTCAAGTAGATAAATGGGTAAAGATCATAGAGAAAGCCTTCACTACATTGCAATTAAGTAATGAAGAGAAGGTTGGCAATATATATGGCTTGTTGTTTGATAAAACTAATGATTAGCTGACATGAAGTAAGAATTTTTTTTGGCGGAGCATTAACTTGGCAAATTTTTAAAGAAGTGTTTAATAGGGAATATTTGACAAAAAATTATAGAAAGGAGAAATTAGCATCATTCATCTCCTTGGTGCAAGGATTAATGGCGGTAAGAGAGTATGTGGATAAATTTGAAGATTTATATAAGTATGTAAAGGATATTTATCCTACTGAGGAGAAGGGTGAAATTTTTTGAGATGGTTTACATGTGTTCTTACAGGGAAAACTGAATTTATATACCGGTGTTACATTCTAAGGTTGGGTTAAAAAGGAAATAGTACAAGAGAGGTTGGATAAGGAGTTGAAGATTGTATCAAAAGCTAGATCCAATCAACAAGTTAGACCATCCAGACAACCTTGGAATGGGAATAAAAAGTCAAGATTTTCTCTTTATTTTTGAAACAATGGAGGCATGGGAAGGAATAACAGACCCTAAGGTAGTTAAACGTCTATAAGACAATCTATAATGCCACCTAGATAGGTCAAAGTTGGTGGTGTACAAACGAGAGGAAGCATAACACTGTGGTGTAACATTTGCAAGAAAAAACGTATGGGAAATTGCAAAAATAGTGGAATTTAATGTTTTAAATGCAATGAAATTGGGCATTATGTGAGGGAATGCACCAAGGCAATGCCACTAGAACAGTCGGTGTAAGGGTCAAGTAATCTTTGTAATGTGAGAGGTGGTAGACACCAAATCTAGAAAGGATCGTAACCATTCAAAATGAAGCGAGCAGAGTAGCAGGGCCATCATAGAATAAGAATACATGATAAGGTGCTACTAGTAATGTGTAGCAAACAAGAGTATATGCTGTCACTTAGCTCATATTTTGATTGAGCCTTGAGCTACATTCTCATTTATGCCAATTGCATATGCAATGCATATAGGACTTAAGTCTTGTAAATTAAATGAACTAGTTTTAGTGAGTATGTTGATGGGAATAAGTGTGGTACGTGAGAATGTTTATAAGGATATTTTGGTTAAGGTGGGTGAAAATGAAATGAAGTGGGATTTTATTTCCTTACCAATCAATGAATTTATTGTTATCCTAAGAATGGACAGATTGTCTCGATATAAGGCAAAGGCATATTGTTCTGAGAATGTAGTGGAATTTACAGGAAAAAATTGAGAGAGAATTAAATTTTTAGGAGAAAAGTAGAAAAGCGCTACTTGAATCATTTTAGTAATACTAGCAATGAAATACACGAGAAAAGGTTTTGAAGCATTTTTAGTATCTCTCATTGATAAGGAGAAACAAAAAGTTTCATTAAGGGATTTGCCAATGGTAAAGGGCTTGGTTGTGTACTGATGTAAGATGGAAAGGTGATAGCATATGTGATGTGGTCCAAGAACAAGCTTTGGAGTTCTTACACAAATTGGATAGGCAGTGGCAGTTTCGTAATTAAAGTGAAGTTCCAAGTGTCCGATTTAAGTGATTTCGGTGGCTAATTTGGGTGGAATTGGGCCACTGATTCAAAGTCACCGGCTTTGCTCGTGATGCCCTATGGATTTTGGCCAAATTCGATTGTTTGGGCCTTCAAATCACTGTTTTTCTATTTTAGTAATTTTTCCCCTTTTTATTAGGAGTTTATTTAGGGTTTATTTTAGGTATATAAGCTTATTTTTCACCTTGTTTGGACGGCTTTTGATTTCTAATAAAAATTATAGACTTTGTTTATTCCAAATCCCTTAGAATTCGATAGAATCAATAGGGTTTTGAAGATTGCAAATCGGTATTCC
>CATIWM010094801.1:0-32014 GCA_949671775.1 Mallotus repandus | reverse complement strand
GTTAGACAAACATTAACCGGATTCAGCTCAATTAAACCTTAATTATTTTGAGTATAATCAAACCCATATTATCTATAAATCAGCCTCCACTAAAATTGTATCTTGAATTTGTTCTTACGCACATTCAATCACATGCAATGGTGAGTATAAAACTTCCAAAATAAATAAATAAATAAGTATATATATATATATATATATAGGCAATTATTGAAAAAATTAAATATCAATGAGTGAGTGATTTATCAATTTTTTTCTCTTTAAGAACATACTAAAATACTAGCTTCAAATTTTATTAATTTGTAAAATTAATTTTTACTAAATTCTAGGGGTGTAAACGAGTGATCAGCTATGTATTCTACTCAATAAAAGCTCATTTAATAAACGAACCGAGCTCAAATTATATAAAATTCAACTTGTGAAGTTCGTGAATCAGTTCATAATTTTAATATTTAATAATTTAATTTTAAATATATAATATATAAATTTTTATTGGACAAAAAATATTTTAAAAAATATGTTATTAGAATAAAATCATAATATTATGAAATATATTATAATTTATTTAGTAAATAATTTTTTTTTAATTTTTTAATATATAATTTTAATTTATCATTTATATTGTTTAAAATTTCTTTAAGTTAATTTAGGCTCATAAATAATTTATGAACACCAAATAATATAACAAGTTTAGCTCAAGTTTTATGGATTATAAACAAACTAAACCCAAACTAGTGAAAGTACACTCCTACTAAATTCAAAAGGGTGGAACTTTTCTTTTTGTGCAGTGCATCGTGTAACATCTAAAAAAAATGTTGAACTTTACATATGTATATGGATTATGAAGCAATTAATTGCTTGTGAAGCAGTGAGTTGCTCGTGGAAAGGAATATGCCCCTTGAAAAGTAGGGGCCAACCCTTAAAAAGGTTTTATTCGTGCACAAGAACAACCTCATTGGTCCAAAAAAAAAAAAAAAACATACTAATTGGCCCTCCCTCCCTCCATCTAGCAAAAGGTCGCTGACTGCTCATTCTTTCTTGATTGTAAAGTGCGAACATCTTCGAAGTTCAATCATTGTGTTTTATAAGTCTTTTCTTTTTTTATTTATTAGAGGGTGTTTATCATAAAATTTTTTTAAAAAAAAACCAATCAAAGTAAGCCTAATTAAATATTTGTGTTCTTTTAATTACATGAAATTTGAACTACAAGTAAAAAATTTAAATATTATTTTAATTTTGTTATTAATATTTAGAATAATCAGTCGAGAAGAGAATAAATTAACTTCTTTGCAAAATATCCTAAAATGTGGAGTATTTATATGATTTTGAGAAATTTATATACTACGAGTCAACCTTAATTTACTGGCCAAAAAAGCCTCTAAAAGCATAAGAGTCCAACTCATTATGTCCTCCTAACATCCAATGTTTCTAATTTTATAATTTTTTAGCTGGTTCAAATAATTTAATTATGTTCCTATAAGTAATTCAAATGGTAAAATGTGTGGACATTCAGTTAAAGAGATTAGAGATCAAACCCCTCATCCATTCCTATCTTTTTTCCTTATAGTATTGAGAATTAACTACTTGGTTTATAACAAAAAAATATATATAATTTAATTCTCCATCACAAAATAGAAAGTAAGAGGAGACCGAATTCAAATTACAGTCTTCATATGTGGATAACCACATTTTTTACAATTTTAACTATTCATGGAGGACTTCTAATTTTATAATTCAACAGCTTTTTTTTAAATTCATCAATAAAAAAAATTCCATCAATCAAGTTTAATTTGTCATACAACTCAAAGAATGTTAGTCTAGTTTAGTAAGTAAAGAAAACAATTGGGATCTTTATATAAATATATCAAAAATAAAAAAAAATTCAAAAATATCATTGAGTTTTAAAACTTTTAAAAATATTTTTCTAACTTTTTCATTATTTTTATTATTTTTTCAATTATTTTTTCATTATTAATGACAATATTAAGGTCATAAATAAAATTTTTACTTTTATTAGTATTAATGATAAAAATAATAATTTTTTTATATCTCTCATAATTTTTTTTATTTTTTCTATTTTTAACAAAAATCAACAAATACAAACAAAAAAATAAAAATAATTGAAACCTATAATTGAAACAACAAAAAGAACAAAAATCAACTAAAACCAACAAAAACAATAAAATTTTACACTTGTTGATTGTTGTTGATTTTTGTTGATTGTTAATTATTGATTGTTGTTTATTTTTGTTCATTTTTGTTTATTTGTGTTTATTTTTGTTGATTTTTCTGATTTTTTATTATTTTTTAAATTATTTTTTCCTTATTAATGACAAAATTAAGGCCATAAATTAATTTTTTACTTTTTATTAGTATTAATGATAAAAATCATATTTTTTTATAAATCTCATAATTTTTATTGTTTTTATTATTATTTGTTTATTTTTAACAAAAATCAACAAATATAAATAACGACAAACAATAAAAACAATTGAAAAGCAACAGCTGAAATAATAAAATCAACAAAAAGCAACAAAAAATTACAGTTATTGATTTTTGTTGCAGTTGTTTATTTTCTTGTTGTTACTCTCATTATTCTTGAACTTTGACCTACTAGTTTTCTTACATGTTTTTTTACAAGTCTCAGTTCCAATCATTCCTACATTTAAAAAAAAAAAGCAAGCAAAATCAAAAGAAACGAAAATCACCGAAATATGGTCTTAAGTTTCAAAAATGGACTAATTTTAAATACATAAGTGAAAACAGCAAAAACAACATTGAAAAAAACAAAAAATCTAGGCCACTAATGAAATTAAAGTGGTCAAAGAGTGTATGGGGTAAAAATTTCCTAAATTCTCTGTTGCACTTGGCTTATTACATCTAAGTCCTGTAAAATAAAAATATATGTCTTATTTTTATTGGTTAAATATAAAATATGTAGTATAAATGTCAATTCAATGATTTAGTGTAATAAGTTGGATATAAATAAAAAAAAAAATTATTTTTTAGAAAAAGTATATACGTATTTTTTTTATTAAAAGAAAAAAAAGTTTGTATTGACAATACTTTTATGCATTTACAATTATAGCGTATAATATATAGTCTAAATATTTTTGATTTAATTTCCTATAAAATATATATTTTATATTTAATTAATAAAAATAAAATATGTGTTTATTGTAGATTTAACCACCAAATATAATATACTTGAAATACATAATATATTTACATAATTATACATTCAACAGACAAGTGCAATAATTATTCAAATATTTATTTATTATGGAGTCTACAAATCAGAAGTGTTTCCGTTGCATTATAATATAAGCATTTAATTTTAATAAGTACTTGATAATATTTCAAGGTAGTTTTGTATACGAGTCGAGTTGCTCACAAATAGGTCGATATTTAACTCGATAAAAATTTATTCAAGTTTGTATATTAAATTTTATTTAATAAATAAGTTAAACTCAAACTATATAAAGTTCAGTTTGTAAAACCTGCAAATAAGTTCAAATAGAAATTTGTCAGTCAGTTCGTAGTTTTAATATTTAATAATTTAATTTTAGATATATAATATATAAATTTTTATTATAAAAAATATTTCAAAAAATATATTATTAAAATAAAATCATAATTTATATCAAATAGATTATAATTTATTTAGAAAATAATTTATTTTTAATTTTTTAATGAATAATTTTAATTTATATTTTATATTTTTTTAAAATTTTTTTAATCTTATTAACGTTAGTTTAAATTTGCAAACAGCTCATAAACACCAAATGATATAGCAAATTCGACTTGAAATTGGCTCGATTATAAATGAATTAAACTTGAACTAATCAAAGTTCAGCTCTACTTGATTTAGTTATACCCGGGTTAATTATATTCACAGTATCCAAATTTATACCAAATTCTCATTAAAAGACCCAATTTTTATTTTGTCACTTAAAACTTTCTAAGTGTTCGTCTAAGTCCCACTAAAGTGTCTCCTTTCACAATCCGGTGGCCGGTGACCATGTGGCATGCTGAGGTGTTAACTTTTTTAAAAACTCAATATGTCAACCAAAAAGTAACGGCCACATCAGCAAACTGTCAGCTAACATGACATTACACATAGAAAAAAAATTACAATTTTAAAAAATTAAATCTTTTCATTTGTATTTATTACAAAAAAAATACAATTCATAAAATTAAATATTTTTATTTATTTTTCCTTTTCTTTATTTTCTACATCTTTCTTTTATTTTCTCAAATTTTCTCTACAACCAAACACTAAAAACTTTTCGCAGCTTCTTTTTGCACATCAAATCCTTCAATTCAAGTAATGAAACCCCTTCAATTCAAGTAATCTATCAAAGCATTACATATGGTTGCCTGACAATCAAATCCAACCTTCACAATATAACAATGAACTTGCCTTGCCATCACCCCATCTTCAAGCCCATAACAAAACCGCAGGAGGTCTAAATCCAGACGTGAAAAACATTTCACAAAACAAATTAATTGCTTCGACATAAAACCCATTAATTAAAAACACTCCATGAAGTGTATTCCATGACATAACATCTCTTTCAAACATTTCATTAAATACCTTTCTAACATCCCTTAGATACCCACAATTGCCATAAAACAACAGCTAGGTATTACCCATAAAGATATCCATATCAAACCCAAGTTTAAACACAAACCCATGAATCTCCATACCTTTTTGAACATTCAAATTACTAGCACAAGCCTCAAGGACAAAAGGGAAAGTGTAATTACCAGCACAAGTCTTACCAACAATTGAAAAAGCCCGAATGGACTTCAAGGGTCTCTGCGAGAGATAAGAACAATAGAATGAGCTCAGATATGCTCTAGTGGTGTTGCATTACTTGAATTAAAGGAGGAGAGTGTCGGAGAGGTTAAGGTGTTGAATCAGCGAAGCAGGTGTTGCAGCGGCAGAGGCGGATGATCTGAACGGCTTGGATCTGGCTATGGTGGAAACCTTTAGGAGCTGAACGACGAGAGTGTCGTCGTTGACGGCGACTTTAAGCCAATCATCTTCGTCGGTCATGCTCTGAGAGATTTGAGGGAGGTAAAGAGAAGGAGAAAGCCGAAAGGGGAGGAAATTTATGTGTGGGTGAAAATGATAGTGTTGAGTGAAAATGCGTGGGTAAAAATGAAGGCTTCTTGTTTTTAGCAGGTTGTGTATTTGTTGTGAGTTTTGAAAATGATAGTGTTGAGTTATGGATTATTTGGTTAACTGTAATTTTTTTTTTAATTGGATTATTTGGTTAACGTTGAGTTATTTGCATATGCAATTCATCCACTGTAAATGCAAGTTAGATTTTCATATGTTTAACTTTTGTGTTTTTTGGAGCTATGAGTTGCATTTTAGATCTGTAAAAGAGATGGCTTTAATCGTTTTTTGTGTTTTTCATTTCAAGGGTGTAAAGTTTCCTTGGGAAGCTTTGGGAGGGATATTAGTGTAGTGGGCCACGTCATCTGACAGTTGATGGTGTGGTAAGTACTTTTTTGGGGACTTAAAATTTTTTCATGCATGGAGGCCATGTAAGCGTCCACATGGTCACCGGCCATCGAATTGTGAGAAGAGGCACTTTAGTGGGAATCAGGCAAACACTTGGGAGGTTTAAGTGACAAAATGAAAATTGAATCTTTTAATGAAAATTTGGTATAAATTTGGGTACCGTAGATGTAATTAACCCGTCATACCCACATAAAATTTCTTCACCGATTTTCAAATGGGAGCTTCCTGGTCGGTCATTATACCCAAGAGCTAGAAAGAATGAGAATAACCTACTTAGAGCATCTGCACTCTTTATTTCACATAAACTCTTTATTATAAAGAGTGATTATAAAAAATAGGACTCCAACTCACTCTCTATCTCTAAGTGAGTTTAAGAATACATTAGACTTAAATAAATTTATTTACTCTTTATATTGAAAAATTCCTTAAGATGTTTTTTATTACCTAAAATATACTCTTTATTTTAAAGAGTACCATTGGAAATGTTCTTATAATAGAACTTAGAAGTTTTTAATTTTTTTTTTAATTATTATTCATTGATAGTTCAATGAACTGTGCATGAAATTTAATATTGATAGATAAAAGATATAAATTCAACATTATAATTCTTGTTAATTAAAATATCAATCAAAATATAAAATTTTAAAATCTTACCCACTTTGGAAATAATGAATTCCACAAGAAATATATTTTTTCAACCTGTTTTAATGTATATGCATTTATCGAAGCAATAACCACACTGGTTGGTTTATTTCTCTAAAAATTTTGTAACAGTTCTAACGAAATGGTTTTTTTTTTTAGTAAATATTAATAAGTAATCTGAAAAATCAAATTAATTCTGATGAAAAAAAAAGTACATAGAATGATGGGGAAAGCTGCTTCTACAAACCAAAAAAGGTATACATAATAAAACTACAAACAATTTCACTATACTTTCATATGTTGTCTGGTAAGGTACCCAAAATGTTAACGTTGTTCAGAAGGTTCTTAATAGACCAAGCCCATGCATAAAATATATCAGAAAGTAGTACTTCAGGACATGCATTGCCAAGGTCAGAGTTTGCATCTTTCAATTCCTGTAACCGATTCGGTCTCTGCTGCAACTTCTACCAAAACGGCACACCTTTTCTTCTTCTTCTCCGACAGGGTATACGTTAAACATAAGAGGAAGCAATGCTCCTTACTCACACTTAATCGACTTGTATATGTGGCGAACAAAGAACAGCGAGGCACGGAAACCCACTGTTCCAAGCATAAGAAAGAAGCCATAGCATATACAGGCCATGTACCCAAAGAAGAAAGAGGTTTGCATGAAGCCAGACATTTCAGATCGAGCATAGTAGTAATACAAGCAGTAGGCATATATAAACAGCCCAGTTGATCCACCACAGAGAAAAGACCTGTGACAATTTAAAGTTGCACTCAGACCAAAATAGTTGAATGCAAAGAATACGAAAAAATGAGCATGCAAAGTCTTAATTGCTTGTAAAAGCAATGAGAACTGATTAGCTCAAAATCATAGATAAAAGTAAAAATTCATAGTTTTAGAAAAAACAAGCAAAGGTAATTGATTAACTTTAAGTATAAACCAATTGCCATGAACATGAGGGCAATAATACAAGTTCCACAGGTATGCAAGAGGCTTAGGTGCTGCAGAGGTCCAAAATACGACGAAGAAAATAGTTAAACAAGGGTCATCCATCGTCACATACAATTTTTGCAGAAGACTTGGAACTGATCATAGAAAGCTCTTGTCATCTAAACTTTCCCAGCAGACAATTAACAATGTAAATAGCTCTCATATTATCTTAACATAAAAAAAAAAAAAAACCTTGCTTGTATAATCATAACGAGTTAAGTATATTTGAAATTCTGGAAAAAAAATTTGAACAAGGCTCAGAGTGCATATATGTGGATAAAAACAGTTGTGCTAGATCATGGATGAAAAGCAGTTCGAGGCTGAACCTTTGATAGCAAATAAAAACATGTAATCTCAAATACAGACTCTAAGAACTGGTTTACGCAAAACCAGAATGCTCAACACTCAACAGAATGAACTATGAAAGGAACTACAAATTCTTGCATCCTAAAATTGACAGACAAAAGTAATCTCCAGTCCTGTCCCAATAAAAGATGTAATCTCCATTCTCAACCTTTTTCTAATCACCATGTCAAGCCAAAAGATTGAAGTTGTTTGACAATCAATCATTGTTATCATATTCATATTCTATCCCAGTTACTTACATGGATATCTCTCCTACTTCAGCAAATGTAGATATACAAAAAAAACCATCAACTAAAATAATCAATCGTGCTCAACCAAGAAGTTCATGAAAGTAAACCATAACACACAAACAGAACAGGAAAACTCATACCTCCACCACCATTGATGATCTTCGGCAGCTAGTTGGAAGTATGTCAAAGCCACGGTTATGAAAGCAGTGACAATCAGAAGAATAATGAAGACAATGAACAAGATGCTGTAAATGGTGTAGATCCTGTGACCCCAAACGCTGGCAAAAATGTAGTATAACTCAATGTAGATAGCACTAAAAGGCAGAAAACCTGCCATTGCCATCTGAGGAAGAGCACTCCTGTACCAAGGCAATTGTGGAATTTCTCGAGGATACTTTGTGGTACGGCAAGGAGCTTGAAACTCAGCCTTGCTGTTTTTGCCCGCAATACCACCCAAAACAAGCAACGGGGATGTTACCAACGTCCAAATAAGAACTATTACCACAATTGTGCCAAAAGGCAATGCTGCAGTTGCACTGTAAGCAATGGCTACAGTGTTAAGGAAGCAGAATGTGAGGAATAAAGGCCCACAGAAAAGGCATCCTGTCAACAAAAGATTTCTCACCTATAAAGACAGAAAATATACAACTTAGTTCACTTTGAAGAGTCTATTCTTAATTTTGTAAGAATTCCAATAAAAGCTACCTCTATTGGAAGCAGTCTGTGTACACTTACCCAGTTATTTCCTTCCAGCTGGCAATAGAAAGAAGTTGCAGTGTATCCAGCAATCCCAGATGTAAGTGCATATATGACCACAAGTGCAGTAAATAGAGATCCCCGGTTGTATGGATAAAAAACTCCAACCAATGCAAGTATAAAGATAAAGACAGTGCTGGAAGCACATTTAAGGAATTAAATAATGAATGTTAGTCTTCACCAGCCAAAAGCTTGCAATGTAATAAGGCGGACATCATGCTTTATAAATAGACATGATTAATGAGTTTCTTACAGAGCGAATAGCTGGGTGCCAGAACCAAGAGCCGCAGCAAACAAAGATTTGTATTTAGGGTACCTAAATACATCACCATGTATGTATTTCCATCCAGTCTCTTCCTGATCATCAGCTTCTTCCTCATCTTGCGCATATCTGGGAGAAATCCACAAGTAACATAAGAACATTTAGTAGGGTACCATAAACATACAAATAAAACAATGACACAGTTCAGCAACAAAAAAACCTTACTTTACAAAATCATTCTTCAAGACCCGCATGAGAATTGTGGCGAGGAAACCAGTCAAAAGGAGAACTGTTACACACGAGTTTATAATAGAAAACCAATGGATTTCCAAGTGATGTGGCAGTGCAGAAGAAAGCGAATACTTCTTCATTCTATTCTCAAAAGAATTATCAGTTTCCTTCCACTTCACAGTATAAAGAAACTCAGCCTGAACTTCCTTGTCCTCAGTCAGATCCAACATCGAATTGGGATCCATACGGACACTCACTTCAATCACACGATCCTTATTGTAAAGAACATCAAATTGGACGTGTTGATAAAGATAGTATCTGTACTCACTTGGGTCAGCCTTGCCATCTTTATCAACTTTTCCAATGAAACCCCAAATGGGCAGATCATCATAATACATTTGAAAGTAATAATCTTTAGCAATTGCAAATCTAAACCGAGCAACATCCTCCTTTGAAAGCTTATTCCGACAAACAGATACTACATGTTTATCCTCTCTAAAGTTGAGTGTGTATGGTGCACTAACCAAACGGTCTCCATTCAAAACCTCACCAAGAGCTTCTTTTTTCTCTTTCACATGATCTATCATTAAAAATTGACTTATTAATCAAGTATATAAACGCAGTAAATTCAAAGATCTAACCTTCACAAACCAACAAAAATAAAATCTTCTAACAGAAAAACCCACCTGGAACACAAAAGGGTAGATCAAAATATCGATAGGTTTCACTACAAAATTAAGAAACAAACAAAATAAAACATCAATTAGTATAACAAAGTACACCTCGAAATTGAAACTGAAACAAAAAAAAAAATTTAACTAAGCTAAAACATGCCCAATTCAAGAAAAACAAAAGGGTGCAAAATCAAATAAAAATCGATGCAAACAAAAAAAAAAGAAAAATGCGAAATTGAAAAGAGTAGATCTAGAATTCACCTGGGATTGTGAAATGGACCAATTTTATTGGCGTAAAAAGGAACAGGGTCGCCTTCTTTATAGCGGTGATCGGAGGCATCTGATCTAACGTTGAGTAAACAGCACGATATTGAAAGTGCGAGGATGAGAAGGGCTAATGGATCGTGATCATTCATACTTTGCTCGTTTGGTTCGCTATTTTCTTGGTTTTCTTGGTTTTTGCTTTAGAAATGGAATGAAATTGATGAGACTGAGAACCAAACAAAAGTATGTGGAATAATGTCCTATTTGGCCCCTGAATTTTACTCAATTGATCAAATAAACCCAGAATTACCTATTAGGCCATATCAATCCAAAAGTTACAGGTTTTAGCTCATAACCTTTCAAATGATTTGGTACAAGTGATTGGAATGTTTAGTTTAAAACTGGCCCATTTCTATCTCGACCCTGCGGCCTGCGCTCTAACCAACTGAGCTAAAAGGGCCGAAGGCTCTCAAAGACTGAAAAATGATCGTGATCAAAGGATCAAATAGCTCGTTTAAAGATAAGGAATAGTTTCAGCTGAAGAACAGAGGCACTATCTATCTGTCTATCAATACAAAAAAAGAAGATGAATAATATAACAGCAAGCGAAATTGCAGGACTTGGAGTTGGGTCTTTACTGCTATGTTGTGCCATTGCTGCTCCAAAGATTGACTCTTTTATATCTGGTTTACAAAGAAGGTGAAAAAGATGCAATCTTTACCCTTGTTCTCCTCACTTAACTTTGTTTCTCTTTCTGGGTTCTTGTCGTTGTTTCATATTACAGTCACTTGAGTTTAAATTTTCTGTAGAATTATGTCAGTTCAAGGTGTTGACAACATAATTTTTTTTATGGGCATTGATAATTGTATCTAATAGTTACAATTTTCTTAATTTTCATGTTTTGCCAACTTGAGCTTTTGAGTGAACTTCTTGGGAATTTGAATTGGTGAACATGCAACAGTTGAAAATAATTCTAGTTCATGTGGAGTTGGCCTTGGCTTATATCAATTGTTTTAAGGTTTAATGTGTCTTTAAGAGCTTAGACAGTAGCAAGCATAATATGGTGCTATGGATCAAAGCATTAATAAAGGGAACAAGATGTGGTGAAAGATAGTGTTAAAATAGTGTTGCCAGTACACCAGTTACCAACTTTCTTTATGAAAACTGAAGTGAACAAGTAGCACAAATTGGGTCTTTAACTTATAGTTCTCGCAGAATGATTTGGGCTGTATTTTGCATATGAAGCTCCAAAATGTAAAAAATATTTGAGTTACTGCACGAATCAGTACCTATTTATATGGAAATTTGATTTTGAAGTTCACGGCAAAAATGAGATCCTGGAAATTGAGATTGAAGATGTTTAAGTATTGCTCTTAATAGATTCAGATGGAAAATTAAAAGATATGGTTTTCTGATAAGAATCATAGATATCTTTTTCTATCCTTTTTAGTAAAATAGTTTCTAGATTAATATGAACAAAAAAAGCTCGAGTTCTAGTTGTTTTCTCAGAAGAAAATTTTAGCTGAAATCAAGTTCCAATAAACTTGTTTTATCCATTCCAATGTGGGCTTGCATACATAGCATCAGTTATCTAGTTATGAACACGTTATACTTCAGCACTATTCAGGTCTTGCTTCTTGTAGATTCATTCAGATGGGAATTAGTTATATATGTAATCCTTTCAGGAGCGTCATGGAGTATATTAGTTTCTATCCTTTTGGTCAATTATATTCTAGATTGATAAATGAACCAGATAAATTTGAGGTTTTAGCTATTGCAAGCATGGTTTAGTTGTCTTCTCAGAAGAGATTTTGAGCTGAAATCAAGTTCTGGCAATTTTTTTTTTCTGATCTCAATTTCTGGTCTTGCACATATAGCATAATTTATCTGGTTGTGCGCATTTTATAATTCAGCACTATTAGGCATCTTGGTTATCAGATTTACTGTACTGTTTACAGTTCTTACTTCTTACTTAGTATTATATCCACTTGTTGATAGGATAAAGATAATTTAAACCGTAAAAAACTTTGAGTTGGAGATCCTTCTTGTAATTGACTTATGAGAAGCACATTCTTCTTGTGGTTGACTTATGAAAAGTACTAATTTACATTCTTTCTGTTGGATGAGAAATATATACTCTCATATAAATGCTGCATATGTGATTCTAACTGTGAAAATGATGTTAGCACATTGTTTTGACAGTTGCAGAATTAGAATCAACAGGATGTGTGAGGTCAACTATATCCAATCACTCAAAAACTATGAAGCTATCTACATCTCCTTTGCAAAAAGTTAAGTCTTTTGATTAATAATCCAAGAGGCGGAACTGAATCAGATAGGACTCCAGCAAGTGAAATGGATAAAAAGTAAAAACCTTCAGGAGCCCTATCCACTTGTTCTTTTCAGCTGCATAAGTCAACACACATATAAGCAATGCATGTACACACAAAGGCATTTGAAAGGGTCAGGTTCATATAATAGAGGTTTGTAAAATTTCTGTAATCTGGTTGTTATTTATACGCTTGTAGCTTAGCCTGAGTATTTACAATTTTGTATTGAGAGTTGAGATAGGTGGGATTCCCTTGATTCTGTTCAATTAATTTTAAACAGATAATTTAAAACTATCATAGGAAATGAATATGCTTGTGTGGAGCTAATATGAATATTTGTCAGTTACATATGTTCTGGTGCAGTTCTGTTTTGACTTGCTGTATCTATAACTTCTTGAACCTGCAGCTCTCTGGGAATGTGCAAGACATGCGGTGATCTAAGGATGGTAGCATGCACAAAATGCAAAGGAATCGGAATGGTTAAGGCAGATGGACCATTTAGTTTCAGCATGATAGACGATTTGTATCAGTCTCTTGGTGGTGAATCAAAAGTGAAAACCTTTAGATGCACTAAATGTCAAGCTCGAGGTCGCTTCTCCTGTCCTGATTGCTCTAAATTATCATCAGTTTAATCTCTGTGGATCTTGAAAGCAATAGCTGGCTTGTATTTATCAGAGAACTTGGTTATGTACTTGTATTTAAGCCTTCCTATGAAGAAAACAATAGCTGGATCCTGTATGAATTGAGCAGTGTAAAGAAAAGAAATTCACAGGTTTTCCTTCTTATGAAGGATGGATCTTTAATGATAATCTTCTACCTTAACTGTGTCAAAAATGTTGATTACAATTGTGAGAAAAATTACTAGGCAAGTAATTTCCTAAGATTCTATGTTTATTTCAGACAGCACAGAAATAATGTCATTTGACATCAATATGCCCAAACAATTTGTTGTTTCTAAATTCTAATGGAATCCCATTTTGTCATTTGTTTACCTCTTCCTTTTGTGCTTATGTCTCAATCTAGTGATCCTTATGTTACCCTCCATTAAACATGTTATGTGGGCAAAAACTGAGCTACTGCCTGGCTACATGTGATACAAGGAATCAAACTCTGTTGTATATCTTTATAGAAGATGCTATAATTTGACATCTATCTATCAGGATATAAGAATTGATGACAACAAGTGAAAAAATAAAATAAAATAGAATAAAGGGGTTAAAGTATATATCAAACAGTAGCTTTATTGGAGGATTCCTTAGACCAGCTCAACAGGAAGTAGCTATAAGACTTGACAGCAAGAAGCATCTTTGAAAACTTTTCTGGTTGGTAATAGCAGTAACTAGGAAGCTGGTTATAATAGGATGGCATCTATCTTGTAAAGATACCAAAGCTTGTCTCAACTGATCAAGTCATTTACACAAAGCACAGATTCATGATTTTGAACTTTATGAGCTTTCAAATCAGTCTCAAGCTTGTATTTAATGCAGCTCTTAGACTTTATAATAATAGCATATTAATTAAAAGAATGGTTGTTGTAAACTTGAACTTTCTGTTTCAAATCAATGCCTACCAAATTTAAGATCATTAGAATTGGTAACCTAATTGTTTCTTTTGATTTTTTTAAAATTAACTGAGATAGGATAAAAATGCATTTTTTGAAGTGTCAATCTCATCATTAACATCAACCCGCTACCCGTGTGGATGTGGTCTAGTGATCACTGCTCTCTAAAGGCATTATAAAATATATGGATCAAATTTTGTTGCGTCAATTTAAAAGAAAAGGCTGCCCCTTCTTATATACTGATGAATAAAAAAAATTGGATCATTTTACCTTTAAAAAAATTGATATATTTTTGACCCGGCTAAATTAATAATTTGAGGCTACATATTCCATTTGGAATATAAAAACTTTTTTTTTTTTGTTGATTAAGTTTTTTTAAGTACTATTCTTTGTTTGACATTAGGATGATGAAGAAAAACTTCTAACCCTATTATGAGTTTTGTTGTTATTTGTTAAACAAGTTTTCTCATCCTATTAATTTGAGTTTAAATTCTAAATTGGAAATTAATTTGAGTGGAAATTAACAAAAATTTAGATGTTCTTAGACTAATAAAAAGGTTTGACAAGATTCACCTATTTTTTTATACAATTTTTTTTTAAAAAAAAATCAGTTCCAAGCATTTAGTTTGCTAGTAAAATTAAAATGTAGGAATTCTACATTATTGTTTTTTTATTCTTGATTTTCAACATATATAAATAGTAAAATTAATTTTTTTTATCTGATGACTTCGTTATTCGGTAACTAAAAAAATTTCTACTAATTTAAAAAAAAAAATCGGCGCTTATTTTTTTTATACATAAGACTTAAATTTAAAATTTTATTTAAGGAAATTTTAACCCTTTACTACTTGGATTGATGTTAATCATGTTATTTGATAACTTTATTTAAATATTTTTGGCTTCATACAAATTAAGAGAAGGATAAATTATTATTTCCTCCTATATTTTGGTCTAATATATTATTTCATCCCTGATATTTAAAAAAATATTTATTCATCCCTAATATTTACAACAGTTCACTCATTAGTTTTTTGTCAATGATGAAATAGTACATGAATTTATAAATATTTGAGATGAATTAATATTTTTTTAAATATTAGAAATGAAACAGTGTATTAGGCCAAAATACAGGGAGAAATAGTAATTCACCCTGAAGAGAATCACACATTTTACGTAGGGGCAAAAAGGTAAAACCAAAGGACCGAAATTAAACAACCCAATTATTGTACAGTGGCTTTTCTAAGCACGCGTAGCCAAAGATATTCGCTTGACGTATGCTACCGCAGTCTTATCCTGACACGTGCATTATCAAGGGCAGGTTCACTGTTCAGATTCTACGCCGTAACAGAGTCGCTGGCTCACCTGGCACTGTTTAAATAAGCCTGTAGAAAACTGACACGTAGTGACTGTGATGGTTCTACTATTTGACAGCTGCCAGGTTTGCGAAGTTGGACTCAAATCTCCTTGGAAAGGTACATACAGAGGGCTGTTCTTATATTGACACGTGTCTCCTAACTAGGTCATTGCTTTTTTTAATTATTATTATTATGTAATTAATAGAGGATAATCTGTTGCTTTGACTCTATTTATGCAATGGGATCATCTGCTGCTGCCTTATGTTCTAAAAAGGTGAAAATGTAAAGATAATCATATGCTTATCTCAACTTCACAATGGAAATACATAAAAATATTTACATGTTAGTTTTAATTCGATTTTGAATCGGAATTCACGGTTAATATGAAAATTAAAAATTATATTAGTTTGTTAAATATAATTTTAATTTCAACTCTGTTCTGTTAAATTTTGATTTAAATTCTATTTTTTTGGTACAATTTTAAGTTGGTGTCAATTTTTACTAAAAATATTTTTTTGTAATTTTCAAAGTGTATATCTAATTAAATTAATATATTAATTATGATTAGCAAAATTCTAATAATTTTTATTTTCTTAAGAATTGAACTTATTGTTGCGTCAGTTGTTCGAACTCAGTAATTAATTATTGAATTTCATTCTATAACTAAAAAGAATATCACTTTGAGGGTCACTGTGGTAAAACAAAATCAAGAATTTTAGATCTTATTCAATAGTTGAAATTTGTGTAATGTCGAATCAAAAAGATGATTAATTTCATTCTAATATTTGTTTAAATTCTAAAAGTATAGGAACATATATATATATATATATAAGTTTAGAAATTCAAATTAATCCTGACTTCGATCTTTAGAAATTCAAATTAATCCTGACTTCGATCTGAAACTTTATTGACTAATTTTACAATTTTAATTTTAATTTTGACTAATTTAATTTTTCTATTTGAAAATTCCTAATAGACGAGAAGAGTTGAACTCGAAATCCAAACTTTATCTTTGATAAAATTCAATTAATGAACTTGATCATAAGATTTAAGTGTCATATATGAGTTATATATATATATACACACCCATAAAAAGTTTTTAAAAGATGAATTATTTTCTTTAAATAAAAAAAGAAAGAAAGAAAATCATTAAAAGAGCGATTAAGTGATAACTTATTTTTAAAAATATCCTAAAATATAGAGTCCGAATCATATCTTAGTCTATTCATATCTTGAATTACATTGTCTCTACTGTGTAATCTATCGGTACTTAGATTATATGATCAACTATTGAAAAAGAAAGAAAAAATAAAGTATTTTTTTACGGGTGTAAACAACTATCAAACACTGTCTTTTGAATTATTTTCTTTTTTCAGGTTTTGAGTTTCATTTATTTATTTATTTATTTTTATAGCATTTGACTGAACATTTCAGTGCATGAAAAAGCAGAGAAGTTACATGTGAATCCTGAACAGTATCTTCTTCTATATATAACAACAATTAATTTCAGTATATATATATATATTGACAAATAAATGAATATTGATTCATCCGCCCACCTTTGCAATTTGCATTTGTACTGTTTTTTTTCTAAAGAGCATCTACAATTAGGATATGCTGTCCCCTATTTCTTTCTTTTTGTAGTTTATGTGCATAAACATTTTCCAACATTTATTAATAGCACTTTACATCCAAGAAAATAGTCACACCATTGGGTTGGTGCCATCCACCCACATTGAAAAAATATTTTGGTTAATTGAGGAATGGCATTAGATTTGAACCATATAACAAGGATAGAATCATAGGACCCCCTTTTTCTTCACCCTTAAAATGACATCAAACTAATCATCTATGAACATATTAAAAAGTCAACTAATTCTTCTTCTCATTTATATGAATATATTTGGAGTAATTTGAATATAAGAAATTTGGAAGAAACAGAAAATTGTTTTTTTCTTCTTCTTTTATAGTCAAAAAGAAGTTAAAATTTCTTTTTAAGTTAATTTATTTTTTTAAGAGTCACGACTGTTAGTTAATACTTTTCAAATATATTTATCAATCATCTACAAAATGATTCTAACTAATTTACACATTCAAGAAATTAGAAACTTGACTTAACCCTCGAACACAAAAAGATAAAAAATTTAAAGTGGTTAATATTAGATTAGTATAATGTTCGATTATTTATCTTGCAACACCAAACATTAAAAAATCAACTTAATTATAAGTATCTTAAATTTTAAAACACATTACAAATAACAATTTGAGATTAAATAATTGAGTTGGTAAAAAGAAACTATAGCAAATAACATTACTATCAATTTCCAACCAAAAACACCACTAACAACATAAGAAGTCTCTCCTTTTGAAGGCAAAATTTAATTACACAAATTAGCATAAAAGGCAGTAAAACCAGTTTTAATTTGGCAAATGTTTTGGCCAATATGGTACAAAAAGCATAGTTGACACAACCAAATCAATTGAAACTAGTCATCCCTAACCTACTAGTTTAGGACCACTTCTTGTACATAAATAGGGAATGCTTATGCATCTCTATGCTTTGCCTGTTTTGGTACTGAATTGTTCCACAATACAGGTTGACCAAATTACCCATGTTCATTTATTTGCTATATGTATTTTTATTTTTTTCTTATAAATCAAGCAAAGTATCATCTCAACAATATCATTTCCTCCCTACATATAGATCTTCACCTAAGAACACTAACATTTATGGTCTCCAACCATAGATGTAATCCTAAGCTTTTCCTTTATCTAGTGGCTACAATGCATTGCATATATAAAAAGCAAAATAAGCTATATGGAAATGGCTTTTTTTAAAATATATATCACTAGGAAGTAGTCAATAAGGTTTGATTGATTTTTTTTTAATTTAGTTCGATTTTAGTAGAACTATAAAGCAGTAAAATTTTTTAATAATTAATTTAATGTTTCTATATATACTGTAATTTGAATCTGAAATATCATTAACAGTTGATGTCAACGATTATTAGTAGGTTTGGTTGATCTTTTTATATTATTTAAAAAAAAGTTAAAAAAAAAAAAAGAAATTTGAATTTAAGTTCTTTGTTGAATAACAGTAAAAACTAACCATTCGTTATTTTAAAAAAATTATAGAGCTGCTTCATTTCATGACCGGTTTGGCATGATTTATTATAATTATAATTATAATAATAAAACACTAATTAAAAGAAGTGAGATTTTGTCAAAATCACAATAGCAACTGAAATGTTCATTTTCTTGTGATGTCACTTAACTACTCCCCATCTGTATTTGGCATTGATACCCATTTGGCTATGGAATTCTTGGTGGAAAAGCATTTAAGCATATCTCTCCAGCTAAGAACCCTACAAATGAAATGAAAAACCTCTTAGCTCAGTAGCAAATCAATTAAGAAAGTAATTTAAAGTGTAATTAATTAATGTTTGCTTGTGGTACTAAGCCTTTTCAATTTTTTTGTTTGCATTTAGATTGGTTACTAGCCAAATGTCAAGGTTACCTTAATTATGATGATTCCCACGACACTAAGTGGCTCAAGGAAGCTAATTTGAAGATTAAGTAATAAATTAAGTTGTGCTTAGGCATATACATATACATATAAAAACATTGTCACTAGCTTTTTGGTTAAACATATCTTGTTTAGTTTTTCATGCAAGTATTAGTGATTATAATTTTTTGGTATAATTATTTTTGATATAAGATAGTGATAAAAGCTTCAATTAATATGGATCAAATTGGATGAATCTGCAAAATCTTTCAACGATTATTTTTTTTATATACATGTTTCGAGTTCAAAATTTTATTGAAGAGAATTTAAATTTATTATCACTTGAACCAATAGATATTAGTACACATAAATATTTTTCTCATTGAATAATTCAAAAATGCAAGTGGTTTAATTTTGTATAATTTTCAACCTTAAATAAATACATGAATAAAAAGGGAATCATATATCTTTATTTTTGTAACTTGAGATCTTGTTGGTACTATGTAGTACAAAATTATGAGAAAATTGAGAGAGGAGATGATACCAAATAGTGAATGTTGACCAAAAGAAGTGGCCCAAATTAAATAATGAAGAAAGCATAAATCCTAATTCCTAATTCCCCTATCTTTTTCATTGGATTAATTAATAATCTTTGTGATAGATATATATTTAGGGTGATGTCAATTAATTTCTGAGGATATGATTCTAACTGACCAAACAAATTTGTACACATAAATGGATATATATTAGTTGCACAATTGAACATAATATAGTCAACAAATGCAATTAAAATGGTCAAAAAGAGACTCAAGAAGACAACCACAAACAAAGAATATTAATCTTTTTTTATATTATTGTCTTTGAATTTTTGGGTATGTGATTTGTAATAAAACATTTCTTCCACATGTCAATGGAATAATTAATCGTAATTCATATTCTTTATATACACATCAAATCTCTCTTTAATTTTTTTTAAACGATTGAAATAGTTAATTCTCCGCTACAACAAGGAGATCATAAAAAAAACAAAATTTGAAATTCTGCTTTTCATATTTAATATCCACATTTTTTATCATTTAAACTACTTATGGGAACTTAGGTAATTGTTAATTATATATAGATGTATACGGCTTGAATTAATTGTGTATCCAAAACTATACTTTGAAGTAACTCTAGATGAGAATCAAAGTTGACTTTTTTTGATACCTTTTAATGTTTGACTTTTTAATACCTTTTAATGCTTAACTTGATACTTTTTTTTTTTTTACTTTTGTCTAGTTCAATTTTCTCTTTTTTGAATTGAAATTCTTTTGAAGGCATAAAGATATAGAAAATACCAACTTTTGTGGTTATATACTTTGATTCATTTTTTTTTTTTTTACAATAGGCATCTATTTTATAGTTATTGACTTGATTAAGGAGTTAAGATTGTTAGTTTAGTGATGATATAAGATACATTAATTGAGCTATTAAACCAACATTTATCTTGTAGATGGAGCTACAACACATGCTAATATCACTAATTAAATATCATAAGGTCATACAATATAATATAAATAACTTATAATCTTATATATATTTTACCTTTCTTTTTCCTAAAAGAATAATTTGAACGTATAACATTGAATTTCTTCTTATTCAAAGAATAAATCTTGTCAATAATGAATTTCTTTTCTCAACATGACTCACAAAAAATGCTATCCACTAAAAAACATTTTATAGCTAAATGAATTTTTCCTATAAATAGTGTTTTTTAACAAACTAAATTACTCTATTTTTTTAACAATTAGAATTTGATCTCTACGGGAAATGTTCTAAAACTTAATCTTAAATACATTAGACTAAGATAAAAAAAAAGTTTCTAAAACTATACGAGCAAATTCTGAAGCCAAATGCGAATACAAACCAACCGAAAATTATTATTACTATTTGAAGAAAATAATCATGTTAAATATTATTTTCTTTAAACTTAAAATGACTAGAAAAATAATGTTTTTTTTTATCTAAACCATTGGTATACAAAATTATTTTGATACTGATTAATCTGGTTCGATCGAGATAACATCACAAAAATAATAACACTCTTCAATAATTAATTTAATGTAATTGTATATATTAATACTTAAACTTAAAATGTAATTTAAGCGAAAAAAATAATATTATTATTCTTCCATATTGAAATAATTATTTTACAATTTGATTTTGACATTCTCATTCACATTCCCGATAACCAGAAACAGAGTTATCTTCTTGGGGATAATTAACTTCGAATTAGCAATTTCTTGTTTTTGGTAATTTTCAACAATAAAAAAAATTATAAAAAGGATAAATTAGATTGACGTAGACATGAAACCAATGTAGTACCGACACGTGTTAATCCATTTTAAGGTAGCCGACGACGTTCTTCTACTTCTAAAGACAACGAGAAAAGAAAGAAAAAAAAAATAACAGCTCGAAAAAAATTTCAACTTCATTAAAAACCACAAACAATAACCACTCCCACTTGAAGCGCGTCCACGATCATCCAAGTTCCTTCCGGCCCAAAAAAGCAAAGACGTCATCAAATATAGCGCGTGTAATCCACACTAAATTCATAGCGCCTGAAAAGAATGCAACAGGAAAACCCAACATCGAACTAGAAGGTAAGAACACACCAACCCTAAGCTAATAACCTGCAAGTGATTTCACTATTCTACTGAAAAAAAAAGGTAATGTAAGATTGAAACCTGAGGTTAAAAACAAAGCAAAATTTGACATAAAGATTGAATCTTTTTTATTTTTCTCAAATACCCACAAAAATATATAAATATATTTCTTTTTCTTTAGGGTTTGGTTTCTTCAAAGAATCTAACTTTCTCCTGTTTTTTCATGTATTTGGTTACATTTGAGCACTGACCCAAAAAGAAGAAGAAGAAGAAGAAGTAAGATATAGCATATATATCATAAAAAGATTTAATCTTTATAGGTGTGTATACATATAGAGAGAGTTGTGTATATAAAAAGAAAGTGAGAGAGCTAAGGAGGGTCTAATCTTTTTGTTGGGTTTTGTGTGACTTATTATAAGAAAATGGGGAGAGGGCGAGTGGAGTTGAAGAGGATAGAGAACAAGATAAACAGGCAAGTGACATTTGCAAAGAGGAGAAATGGGTTGTTGAAGAAAGCTTATGAACTTTCTGTTCTTTGTGATGCTGAAGTTGCTCTTATCATCTTCTCTAACCGCGGCAAACTCTATGAGTTCAGCAGCATCTCTAAGTATGATCATCTATCTCATCACCCTTTTCCTTCTTCTTTTTAAATTTATTTTTATTTTTGAAGATGGCTGTGTGTGTGTGTTTTTTTTGTTTCTGTGTGCGATCTGTTTGCTTTGCACTTCTTTTCTTGATTTATGTTCATGAATCTTTATAGTTATGGAGAACAAGCTTCTTGAATGACATGAAACTTTGATGAGATTGTGATAATTTAGTTACTTCTCAATAGCTCATTTTATTTTTCTCCATTATTTCTGATTACCAACTTTGTGTATTAATGTGCTTTTTTTGTTTTGATCTTTTGATGTTGATCAATTAGGTCTTTGTTTGATCTGGAATGTTTGATCTTTGCATCATTAGATCTGAATCAAATTTAAAGTCTTTTTGTTTGTTCTCTTGAAGATCTATAGCTGGGGTTTAATTGAGCTATATTTGATCATTGTTTTGTGAAGAATTGTGCTATGATTAGCTGACAATTTTGATCCAAAAGAAAGAAACAACTTATTTTTGCTCATTTCTCACCATTTCATCTTCTACTTCTTTTCTTAATTTGCTGAAAGAAAGAATGGAAGGACAAATCAATTTGTTATATGTTCTCTGAAGTTCAATCGGTTTCAAATTTTCTTAGTTTTCTCTATTTTTGGGGCAAAGCTTGGTCATAACAATGTAAATCCTGAAGGTCAGTATATTATCTTGATGACATGTTGTAATCCATGTGTCAATCGTGTGTGCGAGAGAGAGTTGAAGGGTATGCAGACTGCATGAGAGCCTGAGAAAAGGGTCATATCATATATGTTATCTGCTAGGTATAGAGGATGCACACCCTTGTTCCTGGAATCCGTACAAACTGGTTTGAATGAAGAAAAAAGAAATATTGTCCTTATTGGAGTTAAATAATAATCTCTGACCTCATTTAAGGATCCTATGAAAGAGGTTGATTACGATGGATCTTGAATGTTTTATTACCTTTTTGGAATTTGTTAGCATTATTAATTTTTAATTATCTTCGCTAAGGACATGTTTCTTTTGCATGCATTTGATAGGATCATGTATATCAGCTTGATTTAAGAGAAAAGAAAAAACTCTACCCGAAAAAAAAAAAAAAGAACAAAGAAAAAAACTACAAAATAGTCCCGTGAAAATACCATGAATATAAACACATTCTTTGAACACTTGGCGCCTGTATCTCACTGTAGCCACTAAAATGTGTAGGAGTATCTGTTTATAGAGTTCATTACAAACTATAGTTATCCTCCAAAGAACCAAAGGATTAGTAAATTATATTGTTTGCTGTGATCTCTTTCAAAGAACCTTAGTTGATGTTCAACTTTGTCAATGATAGCCATATATGCATTCCATGATCAACTAACTCAGAATATATACATGCTTGAAGGTATTACAATCTATTTTCTGTCTGCTTAGGATTGGTTGTTTTGTAGCATCTTCTTTAGTGGCAAATCTTATGCATGTTCATTGGTTTGAGCATAGCATATCATGATCTATCTTAAAAGTTTTTGTTGGATTCTTAATACTCACATCCTTTTCTCGGTTGGGCTCAGGGGAGGGCTTTTTAGTGAGATAATCATCCAATCAAGGTTTCATCTATCCAAACTATTACAATGACATTCTTCTTAATTTGTCTAGTTAATGGATTTACTGGCTCTGTTGTGTTCTTTAGATGATTTAAATATATGGAAAAGATTCTTGCATATTCGTATTCGCTAGTAACAAATTTAAGTTAAAGTTTAATAGCATGTTCCACGAGTTGTTAGAAGTAGAGTTAGCATTTTCTTGAACTAGAGTGTCTGTGACCTAATGTTCAAGAAGAGAAGAATTTAAAAAAAAAAAAAAAATTACAGCATAGGTCTTCTTTCATATAGTAATAATTGGTGAAGTTATGTTAATTTTTATGTACTCGTAGACTCCAGTGGCTATAGGCCCATCCTCTCTCATATTCGGCTTGTCCACCTTCAAGTTTTTGGCCATCTAGTGTGGTGGTCAGTAACTATAAGTTCCCTTAACCTAAAAGCTTGTCCCTGCAGCTATTAAACTTTTCCATCCTAAGATTCTTCTTTAGAATCATCTGAATGCTAATTATTATATTCTCTTTGTAGGGTTTTTTTTTTTTTTTTTTTTCTTTTTTGAACATCTCTTCAATTTGTAAGAATCAGTAAAGGTAGCTCTAAAACCTCAAAAAATTGGTGCATGAGATGCAAGCAACCATCTCTCCATCCAACATTTACAAGAAAAATCTTCCTTACCTGTCAAAGTCATAGTTATGTATCTAATCTCTTGCTAAAATTATAAATATATTTTAGTTTCAACGCAAATTTTTATTTTTTCGTCTCCTTCAGATTTTTTTTTCTCTAACTGCTTTCAAAATACTACAATTTGAAAAATTCAAATTTATTCATGCTTCACTAAAATTATAGTTTCTAGAGCATGTTAAAAGAACATAACGCAGTCTTTAAGGGTATGTTTGCGATTAATATTATAATTTTTTGAAATTTTTTTATCTATATTCGGTGTATTATACATTACAGTTAGATTTATAATACATAATTCAAGTATTTTACATTTAACTAATAAAAATGAGACACGTACCTTTATGTTATAAATCTAACTATATGGTATAATAAGCTCTGAGTAAGTACATTTCTTTTAATAATAAATTAGTTAGAGTAATAACTCTCGACACCTATAGTTTAGACAAAAAAAAATCATCTTGATTAGGTTTGAAGAAATTATTTAAAATGATTTTGAAGATGATTAACTTTTGCAACTTGTAAAAGGATTTGTTTTTGAATATATATATATATATATATAATCAAACCTAATTATTTCTTGTAAAGGACTAACTTGACATGGATTTTTTTTTCTTGGAACAAGGAGTAATTTTACTACACTTAGGAAAGAAGTAACTGTCAAGTACATGTAGGAAAAGAAATGAAAAGAACAACAGAATATGCTCTTCGATAGCCAAAATAATAAAACATTACTGGGCTATGAAAACTTAGTGTTTGCATAGGGATGAAACTAGACGTATGGGCTAATGGAAGTCCAGCTCTGCAAGGTTTTGAATGTTTCCTATGCAAAAATACCCTCCTCCGAACTTTAGTTATTTTCTCTGTGGCCCTTCTTTTTTATTAGTTGCTTGCTTTCATTTTCAACCTCACATAGTCACATCATCACCCCTCCTGCCATCTAGTTAAAACCTTAATTCTGCCGCTGCTTGTCCATAATGTAGGTGTATTAAAAGTATGCACTCCTCTCCAAAGAAAAAGCAAAAAGCCATGTATCTTTTTACTAATAAAATGGTCATTTGAGCCAAAAGTTGAGTAATTTAATGATATATTTTTTTTTTAACACATATTTATAGATCAAAAATTTGATTCTTATCCCTCCTAATTCAAGGAAAATAATAAAATGGTCATTTGATAATCACTTAATCGAAATTTTAGTGGTCTAGTGTATTCTGATAGTGCAGCAGATTCGAGGTTAGAATGGCAAACAAAGATAACCTTTGTCTTTATATAAATTTTTTAAATAAAAATATCAAATAATGAATTTGAGACTAAAAGAAGCCAGAGGAAAAATATGTACTACAGCATTGTTAAAAAAAAAGATTAATATACTGACAATTTCAATGGTAAAAACTAAAAATTCTTATAATAAGATTTAGGTTATGAAAAAAAAAATCTTTGTAGAGATGGCCAAATAAGAAAGTTATTAGTGCTCAGACAAATCAAAATTGTTAAGCAAGGAAAGAGTAGCCTTTCACATATATATGAGTTGGGCCATAATTGTCTTGAGATGTTTATTATGTTTGCTAATTAAGATATTACTTGTACAGCCTGTAATATGTGCATAGATGCTGAATTTAAGCCCAATTATACAGCTATCCTCTTCAATTGGACATTTGTCAGATAGATGCCACTGTTAATATACATTGGGCTATTCTAATCTAACAACTTGATGGACAGCCTACTACTCCGCCTTTGTTATGTAAGGGCAAAGATGAACTGATAGCCAAGGGGAGAAAATTTTTCTTGGGCAGTCTGATCCTTCTATTTGACGTCATTGACTAATGACTATGAAACCATAAAAAATTATTGTTTTTGGCATTGTCATAGATGCTGTATTGAGTTTAGCTATGCTATTAATCAATGAATTTGCCTCATTCGGTCCAGAGGCAGGAGATCACCCAATGACTTCTTCAAAGAAAGGAAGGCAGATTCTTCAGTTGATTCTCTTTCTTCTGAAGAAACTAGCCTTACCTGGTTCAGGAGAAGCAGTTAATCTCGTTTCAGAAGTGGATCTAGGTGAATCAGTCTATCGAATTTACTTTGAAGAGAGATCTCGAATTCAAGACCTTCCTTCGTCACTTAAAAGAATTATTTTCCTACACAACTATCTTTGAATTTTAAAAGTACTAACTAGACTCTAACGATTGGTGAATGTGGTAGCCTAAATATCATCAGCTAATAAGTATAATGGCCTCTTGGATCTACTATGTCCCATTGTACACTTTTTTGAAAAAAAAAATGGATGAATTTTTCTACTCCATACTTCACAAATGGATTTACAAGAGTATTCAACAATGAAAACTTCCAACTTCTCTGATCTTTATTACATTGAATCTTTTAAATCCAAATAAAATGATGATCTGAAAATTGTTGCAATGTTAATTTTCTGTGATGATATGTTGTCATAAGTTGCTTTAATTTATTATGAATTATTGATGACACCACATGGGACTGGATAATTTGCACTTACATATCTTTTCAAGTGGTTTTCATTTCAGCAGCATCTTAAGTTCATCTTCATGGTTTTGTTGGTCTTATTTAGTCTCTTTTGGTTTTTCTGCTGTGGCTGAGCTTTCACTAGGTTATTTGAATTTTACTTTCTTACAAGTTTTACGTGTTTTAAAGATGAGCTTAATATGTTACTTAGTATTAATATGTTACTTAGTATTAGGTTGGAATTTTCTTTTTCACCCATTATATTTTATGATGGGTGACTTTTCCTATTCTATTAATAAAATATTTTCCTCATTAATAAAATATGTTTAACATGAATTAAGATTAAAAAAATTTAAGAATACATGTAGATTGGAGATACTGCTTGTCTGCTTCCTCTTTGATGGTGATTTTGAACACTTCCCAGGTTTCTATATTGTTCAGATTAAATATCCTGATAAGATTTGTTACTCCTTTATGTCTTCTTTTCAGCATGCTCAAGACCCTGGACAGGTATCAAAAATGCAGCTATGGTGCAGTGGAAGTCAATAAACCAGCCAAAGAGCTTGAGGTATAGTTCAAACTTTATTCTCTGTCCGAGATGTCAATGATTATGAAATCATGTTGCTGCTAGCAATAAGGAATGAAGATGTCATGTTCATCATGTGTTTGTTAGACTCTTAGCTAGAAATTCACCTCAGTTTCACTGTATATTCTGTTGGAAATGTGGTTTTCATTTGGAAGTTTTATTTTCTGTGAGCAGAGCAGCTACAGGGAGTATTTGAAACTGAAAACTAGATTTGAGTCTCTGCAGCGAACTCAGAGGTGAGAAACCTGAATATCAAGCATCTTAGAACAGTGTATATAACCTGGGTGAGCGGCTAGTTCAAATGTTAATGAAAAAATTAAGGGGGAGTTCTTGACTGATTGCTGTAAGATCTTAATGACAGCATCATAAGCCTGATAAATTTTTAGTTTTGAAACACCTTTTCGTGTGGTGCGGCAGGAACCTTCTTGGGGAGGAACTGGGCCCTCTGAATACGAAGGAGCTTGAGCAGCTTGAGCGTCAGTTAGAGTCCTCTCTGAAGCAAGTTCGGTCCACCAAGGTGACTGAATCAGTGGTTATTGCATGCTTTCTTTTATTATAACTGGAATTATTGGATTTACACCATCCCATCCATATGATTCCGTTTTTGTCAATTGAACTTGTATAACGAATTCCTAATGCTAAACTCAGGGAAGCATCATAGATAGCTAGCCATATTTGGAGAAGGGTAAGGAAGGATTGATGCATGGGGCTTGTTCTAACAATAAACTAGTGCCTGTACTGTGTTGTTTGTTTTATTATCCAGTTGTTTACATATTAATTACATTCTTGTCTTAATGACTTTCTCCTCTTATTTTTCTCATATAGTTAAATGTTTTTATATTTATGGGAACTTTCAAGTTTCCTTCTATTGTTACCAATGCGTTTCTTTTCCAGGTTGTTTGACATTGTTTATCTGAACTGCTTTTGCAGACCCAGTATATGCTTGACCAGCTTTCTGATCTTCAAAATAAGGTACTTGCAAGTGAAACAATGATGAAACATAATTCACTTTAATGTTGCTTCTAGAACTGACTGACTAATGCTTTGAATACAGGAGCAATTGCTGCTGGAAGCTAACAGAGCTTTAACAATAAAGGTAATACTTTACAAACTTTCTGCTCTAATCGATTAAAATTTTAAATATTAGGCTTGTTCTTTGGTGATATCCTCAAGAATATATCAATATGTTTCTGCATGATTTGCTTGCTTATATTTACTGTCACTAGTCAGTTGAAATCAGTTGGCTCTGAAAGGAGACAAAAGTCCCTGTATCCATGATTCCCTTCAGAACCAAATTTCTTACATGCTTTTCAGAATTCTCTGATGCTGAAAGGCAACTAATGTTCAGAAATTCATCAAGTCTCTATTTAACCAAATATTCTTACTTGTAAAGATGAAAATGGCAAAGGCCATGTGTAGTAGAACCTGCATTGTCCAATTTCATACACTTGCTTAGCTTGATATCATTTTGTGAAGTTCCTTTCTGAATGTGTCCTCATTGCTCTTCCGTCTAACTTCATGTTTTCAACATCTGATAGGATGGTGTCTATTGATCTGGCCACAATTACACCCTATTGTATCTTTTATGACTCAAAAATTCATGTTTTGTAGCTGGAAGAGATCAGTGCAAGAAACTTTCGTTCATCATGGGAAGGTGGTGAACAAAGTATGTCATATGGCCAGCAGCATCCTCAGCCTCAAGAATTATTTCAGCATGTTGATTGCAATCCCACATTGCAAATAGGGTAAACATCCAACTACTTGAAATCTATATTTGAACACTAAATTCACTTTCGACCAATGAGCGTTGGCTCAGTGATACTGGAGTTATCTCCAAGGTTGAAAGTCTATAAGTTCAGTGGTCATCAATCAATAGAAAAAAAAAAATAATAAAACAAAATAAAGAAATTCACTTAATTCTTCTTCATATGTTGGATATAGGTACAACCCTGTAGGTTCAGACCAGATGGCTGTCGCAACTACCCAAGCCCAGACAGTCAGTGGGTGGTGGATGCTTTGAGTTTTGTGCCTTTATGCCTAAGTGCTCATAAGACCTTGGTCATTTTATCACATATGCTTTTGGTTCTGTGTTTGCAGTATGTAAATGATTTCAAAAGCATATGAAACTAAAAATGTGACTGAATTTTCTGAGGAGTGTGGAACCTTTTGCTATGGATAGAAAGGCATGTAATGTAATGTAAGTTCATAAATGTGGCAGACACTTAAAGACAGGAAGCAATCTGGGGTGGTCTCAGTTGCTAAGCACTGTTGTCTAGTAGTACTAACTAGCTCTCTGCCATGATTTGGTTACTTTTGTTATCCTTTTATGTCTCTGCATGCTCTACTTTGCATCTAGTTATATAAAAGATTTCATATCAACTGTGTATAAAGCCCACCCAAGAGTGTTTCCCATGAACTTGGACTCAAGTCTACCATGTGTGCTTTGTTCTTATCTCTAGGCTAGCAAAATTGTCAGCACACTTTGTTCTTAGACTCAACTATATTCATATTAAAAGAATATCTTGAACGTTAAGATTTTTGTCTGATTAACTTTAGTAAAGGAAATTCTTACTTGTATTTAATCCCATAAATATTCTCTCAAAAAAATCTCATAGATAAATTTATAATACATTTATATTTAATTGATAAAATAAAAGATGTATTTTTATGTAAAAAAATTTAATTATTAGATGTAATATATTTAGAGTAGATAAAAATTTTCGTAGATAAAAAAATAAAAATTAATAAGTAAGAAAAAATAAATTAACAAAAACTTTTAAAGTTAAAAAAAATTAACTAGTTTTTTTAATAAATAAAGAAAAAACTTTTAAAGTTAAACTTTTGAAGAAAAAAAATTAAAGCTCCATTTGTTTGCAAAAAATATTTTTTCTTATTTTTCAGTATTTGGATTACCAAAAAAATAAGTTAAAAAAAATTGTTAGTCAAAGAAAATAACTTCAAAATAAGAAAAAATTATAAGGATGGAAATTTTTTTTTAATACTACTTTTTTCAATGTCTTTTTTTCTCATTTATTGTATTTTTTTTTATTTTTTAGTATATTCTCTCTTCATTTATTATCTTTTAGTATTGCAGTCAAATATCAAAAAATATTATTTAAAAATAAAATATTTTCTGCAAATAAATAGAAACTAAATAAAGAAGTTTGGCTCAGATAATTAATGGGTAATTTTGTCTAGTTATAACATTTGTCAAATTTTGCTATGAAAACAGAGGGCAAAAAAAAAAAATTGTAATTGGCAGTATTTTACATCCCCAAAACAATGCTCCAATCATAATGCACATCAAAGCTTTTCCCAGTCCAATGAATTAAGGCAGCTCAATGGCCCTACTTTTCCATATCTATCACTCCGCTGCACTTGTGCCAATAAAATCTTAAACAAATAACATTATAAAAAATCAATGATGATAGTTTTTTTTTTTTTTTAACAAACATCTTGAAACAAGATCTATGCGTACAAATAGCAAAAAAAATTAAATTTTTAAGCAAAGTTCTTTATATAAAAAAAAAAAGTGTTGGAAGAATCTCATTTTTAATGGATTCATCTTATTCGAATTCCAAAATAATTAGAGTTTTTATAACTAATAGATAGTAAATGAAATACATTATTATTATTAATTTATAAAACTAATTTTCTATTATTTTTTTAAAAATTTCTTATGTAATTTTGTCATTAATGTTTAATTATTAAAAAATTATACATAGCATGTGGAGGGTATACTATACCCACCTTTCAAAATTTGATTACTATTATTTAATCTATTATCATTAGTGGACAAATTGACCTTATGATTTTCAAGGTTTCCTCACTTAGTAACAAATTTTGCTATTGATAGCAAAGAAATATGGAATATGATACCTAAGAATTAAATCATCTTTTTCTTTTTATTAAGTTAATAAATAAAGTTTGGTGATGATGAGTAAATTTAATTAATACCCTACAACCTAAGCTAAGGATGTACTAATTTTATTTATTTTTCAATTATTCATTGGATGATGAAAAAAGTTTATTCCATTTTTTCTTATATATTTCATGCCTAATTTGGACCATAATTTTGAAATTTTGAATCATGCAAATAATTGTACCTTCTTTCTTTTTTAATTTGTTAGCTTATGCCTGTCATTCATTTCACATTCTTGCTATCTCTTTTCAATATTTTATTTGAATGGTTCATCTATATTAGATATATTGCACTGAATCAAATAAGTGATTATTATTTTAAGCACTCTTCGTTTACATAAAAATATTTATTTAAATAAATATATAATTATTTACATTTATTTATTAATTTATTGCCTAAAATACACCTGAAATTTCCAGAACTTTTTTTAATGTCTTTAACCGATGTAGTTTTTAGTTAATTACTATCCAAAAATTCTTGAGTTGGAAAGTGTAATTTTTACAATGAAAAACAAGCTCATAAGTCATAAACAATAAAATATGATATGATATTTCAAAAATTAAGTGCAATTAAGTTTTTTAAAAAAACTAGAATCTGATTCAATTTAAAAATTT
Organism: Mallotus repandus; assembly: GCA_949671775.1. NCBI lineage: Eukaryota > Viridiplantae > Streptophyta > Magnoliopsida > Malpighiales > Euphorbiaceae > Mallotus > Mallotus repandus. The sequence continues at coordinate 196 of CATIWM010094801.1, read as the reverse complement.
TAATGACAAAATTATAATAAAATGCATAATGTTGCTAAATTTTCACGACTATTTAGCTCTTACTACCGTACTCACATGTGTTTTTATATTAATAAAATAAAAATTATTGATTAATTCTTATTCAATTATAACTATTAATTAAATTATAATTAAATAAAAATTAATCTAATAATTTTAATGTTATATGTAAAAAAAA